>JAXGGA010008352.1:0-57430 GCA_038373865.1 Uloborus plumipes
AAAAAAATCAAATTTTGAAAGAGTTACGAAATTTAAATTTTTATACAGCCCCCCAGTCCTATCAATCATATTTAGTAAAACATTCTTGACACTGTAACGTTTAGAACTAAAAAAAAATCACTCTTCTACCACAAAAATTGACCGAGTTATGACGTTTTGAAAAATCAAGATTTTGAAGGATTTCGCATACGGTCCCTTAAGCGATCGCTCGATGACGTCATGAAATAATGCAAAATCTTGATTTTTCAAAACGTCATAACTCGGTCAATTTTTGTGGTAGAAGAGTGATTTTTTTTTAGTTCTAAACGTTACAGTGTCAAGAATGTTTTACTAAATATGATTGATAGGACTGGGGGGCTGTATAAAAATTTAAATTTCGTAACTCTTTCAAAATTTGATTTTTTGAAAAACATTGAATAGACCCAAAATTCCTTTCGTAATTTGGAGATTTTTTCCTAAATAAACTATATGCTTATCTCTAACGGTTTAGAAATTAGCTATTGGTCCACGATTGGAGTGGATTTTTGGGGAGGAGTATTGAAATAAATGTAGTTATGCCTTCAAAGATAAGCATATATGCCTTGCCTTTATTCGATCCCACTTTAAACAATGTTTCTAAAGCGAATCGAAAATATTCTGAGACATTATTTGCACGTTCATTAATTTTTTTGTAATCAGCGACATTGAAAATACGTAAATGACTGGGAGAAAATTCAAGAATTATAATAATAAAAGTAAATCAACTCGTTTGTAAGCTTAGATTTTAAAATGACGAGTACAAGGAAGAAAAAAAAAATAGTGAGGAAGTGAGCTAAAAAGCGTTTTAGCTGTGAACGGAACTTCATTTTTTTAATTATATTTATAACAATAAGGATGCACTTCCTGGCCCAAAGAAAATTTCTGCATTCACAAGTGTGTCTCTATGAGTACTGGGTTCGGTAATATTACTTATTTATTTTTTTCACTTGCTTCAAGCTCGTTAATGATTGAAAATAAAGACTTAAAATTGCTGGTGATCATCCATTTAAAAATTTAAAAAACATCTCATTGATATATTTATTTATTTTTCTTTTTCTTCCCCAAAGTTTCAGAATTCATCTAATTTCCTTTGATGTAATTTGTTCTTTTTTACGTTTCATAACTTTTGAGCTTCTCTGTTCACCGCGTATAGTAAGATCATTGTAAATAAATATGACAAAAACTAAATACATATTTAACTTTTTATAATTTCTTTTTGAATAATTTAAGTACATTTTTTTATTAATCATAATTGTAAAAATTGAAAAGCTATGATTATCACCATAGTAAGTTGATCGGTTTTATTAAACCTGCAGCGTAACAAGGAAGGGGGTTATAAGTTTGACGTGTCTGTATCTGTGCATGTATAGGGTGGGTCTCAAATTAACATGTGTGAAATTTCATTACATTCTGATAAGTCGTTTTGCTGCCAGATTGCTTTTGAAATTTTGACCCTTTTACCATGTTATACTACGTTACTATGTTATGCAATAATAATAAATGGTACATTGTTCACACGTGAAGAATGCATTAAAAATCACCTAATCTGTATTCATAACTGCTGGAGTCCCTGATGGAAGTCACGGGAGGTCATTGTGACCTCCCGAAACTTCCCTTACTCGGCGTATTTCGTCTAACCACGCGGCAAATTTGGAGATAACATTTCAAAATTGCAATTGAAAGCCATTAGAATTTAGAGATGTCACAGTGACCTCCGATTGGTGTGCCCCTGAAGATGCCTAACAGTACATACTTTCTCAAAAATTTCTAGTTATTGATACATAGATATAGCTAGAGATGCACTTTGAATAATTCCTTCCGTAATGATTTATCGTTTTCTGAGTCAATTGCAGTTAAAAAACTAAAAATTCAGACAAAATTAAGTGTTGTTAGTCCTTTTCTCTTACGCTATGCGCAAAACATCATCCCTGTATCCTTAAAGTTACAATAGACTTCCCCACATAATAGACACATTTTGACGAAGAGAAAACGCATAAAAATGAGCTAAAAAAAGAAAATAAAATCTTGAAAACTAAAGAGACCCCAGACAACTTTCTTTTTAACGTTACTTTACACTCATATGCAGGTCAGAGTATGTCATCAAAATAAAAATTTTTTTTTTTCGATTTGGTACACGCACTTTCCTATGTATTCACTCATTTTGAGTTGACTGGTACAAAAAAAAAATTTTTGGAAAGCAATTTTAGCTACCGGGAAAACGCAACTTACATAAAACTCCAGTGTTTTTTCAAGAAGTTCACTATTTTCAGGTTGAATACGCAATATAGCTGCGGGAGTTTTTTAAAATATTCTTTTGCTAACTTAAATGCATGTTTTTAACTCTAATGAACGTACTTTCGTTACAAAAAATACAATTTAATACGCATTTCGTTTCTTTTTGTCTTTAAGAAGAGCAGAAACTATCGATAGTCGTTCCTACTGAAACGGGTTACGCTTCTGGTCAATTGACACCGCTGTCTTCGTTAGGCAGTCAGCTGTTCAGGGGAAAATGCCCCCTGCAAGTGGTTAAGTGACCCCCCATTTAACTCATTTACCCCCCCCCCCCCACACACACACAAGATAACTTTTGAAACCAGCAGACACGTTTGACTAAAATGTCTCTCATCCTTCCTAAGATTTTTATATCAGTTGTGCTTCCCGACAAAAGGCAGATTGAGATTCTCTTTTTTGTTTTATTAAAGGATGGATTGATTTATACTAAAAACCTGGAAATCGAGAGTCACCAACAATTTTAAACATCGAAGAAGTCGGACTAACAGTTCGACTCTCCCGAAAGCTAGTGCCGTTTTGTAGTATTATGAGGTAAGGCAGGCCGTCCCGGTGAAGATAAAAAAAAAAATTCATGTGCGATAGCAAAAAGGTGTTTCGTGCCATAGAGCATATTATGAAGCACCCAAGAGGTGGAAAGAATTCCAATATCGTAAGAAGTAACATAACTGTCCTTTTTGTTGATAGCAGGAAGCACAACACTTTTACTCTTAGTCACGATGAGAACACTGGCAGCTTTTGGAGAAGCATCATCAAAGAAAGTCATATGACAGTAACAGATGAGCGTAGAGATCGTACCTCACTCACTATACACCGGAAGAAGAAGACAGCAAATTAAAAACTGGCTGAGCAATGTGAAATAGGATTATATGACTGGTTGAAGGACATAGGTATAGACATTTGCCTTCTACTAATTGGCAGTGATACCTCCAATGAAATGTCTAGCTGGAAATGTGGCATGCTACATCACATGGTATACGCCCAAAATGTCGCGGCCGAAATGTCGCGGGCCAAAATGTCGCGGCCGAAATGTCGCGGGCCAAAATGTCGCGGCCGAAATGTCGCGGGCCAAAATGCCGCGGGCCAAAATGTCGCTGGTCAAAATGTCGCCGGTCCAAAATGTCGCCGGTCCAAAATGTCGCGGGCAAAAATGTCGAAGGTCCAAAATGTCGCGGGTCATAATGTCGCCGGTCCAAAATGTCGTGTGTCCAAAATGTCGCGGGCCAAAATGTCGCCAGTCCAAATGTCGTCAGACAAAAATGTAAAATGTCCGATATTGATACAGTTAGTACCAAAAATTAAAACATATGAAAAGACTTTTTTAAGGGCGTTAACGATAGTATGGACTAAAATTTTTGAAAAATACTAAAAAAAATTTACCCTTTCGGCTTGTAACTATTCCAAGAAACAAATAGTTTTCAAACAAGCGTTCGTTATTTATTTACAATAGCTTATTTCACCGTGACTCGCTATCTACCAACTTAAAAACGAATAGATTAGCAGCCCAAGCCAAGTTTAATTGATATCGAAAGGAAAATTTATGTGTTAAAAAAGAAGTTGAAGAACAGTGAAATGAATAAGACAGATATACAATATTTGAAACTTGGTTTTTGTTAAAATTTCTTACATGATCGAAAGCAGGTAGCACTAATAACGTTTTAACGTTTTATAAACGTTTTTAAGCGGTTGTTACAACGTTAATAACCATTTTACGTTTATAAAACTAAGTGTGCTACTTTGGAAGTCTATATTATTTAAATAATAGAAGTGTTTTTATTTTCTTCTTTATAAAATGTGTAAAAGAAAGTATTGGATCAGTGAAAAATTGTCAATTTGGAGGAATTTACACGTTCTGCCATGTGCTGAATTCAATTTTATCGTTTATTTTTTAAAGGAAAATGTGTAAGTGTGTATCTGCATGACCCATTTTTTGGGGGCGACTCTACCTCAAAACTTACTGCATGAATTAGAGAATGAAATTTGGTACATACATGTACCAATATGTGATTCAGTGCTAATTGGTTTTTGCCGTTGGTTCTTCCAATGGAGTTTTTACATACAAGAATGTAATGGAACGTTTTCAGCATAGCGCGATTACTATGTCTGAAGAAAGTTCAGACGAAATCAAATAAAAAATTGGCCCATAGGAAGCCTTCAGAAGATACGCCACAGTATCGAGCAGAGCAATTGAACTTTTTATTTTTCATTATTTGTAAGTGATGTATATCAAGAAGTAATGCAAGTATTCAGACAAAATTTTGTTTGTAGAATGGTCTTAAAGGTAGAGATTAGGGCGGATCGAAAAAATCGAAATTTCTCGAATCGTTTAGCGGTAGTGCGGAAAAGTTGTGTACTGCCATCACTAAGATGGAAGAGAAATCTTAAAGTTTTTGGTCAATATCTTCATCCGCCTCAAAGGACCTAAAGTTCCGAAAATTGGACAAGAAATGACTAAATTACAAAAAATAATAAATAATACCAGATACAGTTTATAAGTTAGGGGTAAAGCTTAAAAGTTGCTCAATGGAAACAACTTGAAGCATAAAAAAAATTAGAATTATAGGTTAATATCTTCTGCCGCCTCATCGGCATCAAACTTTGGAAATTTTGACGCATTTTGGAGCTTTTCTGAAAAACTGTTTACTGCTGGCACATTGCACAATGAGAGCAAACTAATTTTGGAGGTCTGCCAAAAAATGTGAACATCCATATTTTCTTCGTATGAAACAAATAGGACTGTCCTATTAATCACATGATCAATGTCACCTGCCTAAGCGCAGTAAACCTGCGCTAAAAACATATACGAATTTGAAGCGGTTTTGACTGGTTCAAATGTGCTCTTTCAATTCCTGTACGGTTTTTGAACTTGCTTCAACTGCAGTCGTTCTTAAAGAATCGGTTCTTCTATTTTGAGTATTTTGTCGCTACTTCTAATTACTATGCATTAGTAAATATTAGAAATGCCAAAATCATCTCGTTCAAAGTTTTCAAGTAGACAAATGTTATAACTAGTCTAGTAGTAGACGTAGAGTAATAGAAGTAGACTAGTAGCATTTTCAAATATGCAACAACTGCGTTATTGGATGATTTTAGTAGCCTTGTTGTTCTTGGATGTGACGGTACTGTAGTGAACACAGGCGTATTTAATGGTGTAATTCGCCGGGTTAAATTGAAACTTTGAAAACCAGTCCAATGGATTATCTGCTTGCTTCATTTTAATGAATTGCCACTCCAACGCAAGAGATTCTCGATTATATATTTGATTGGTCGAGGCTGTTCAAACTGCAGTCTAATTCTTCCAAATCAAAAGTAATGATGATCCATAAAAGATCGAGGACTGACGAAATTATAGATCTGGCAATTGGGAACGAGCCTATTGAAGAAGTGCAACAAATGAAATATCTTGGCATTATCGTGGATAACAAACTCCAGTGGAAGCAGCACATTGCGTATGTGTCCAACAAGTGTGAGAAACTTCTTCTCGGTTTCATGAGAATCTCTCAGAATACTTATGGAGTGAAGACTGACATTCTTAAGTTAATCTACAAGCAGGGTATCGTCCCACTTATTTCGTATGGTTCTAGAGCTTGGGGGAACTCCTTGAGAAAGAAAACAAACAGCAAACTTCTCAGAAGAATTCAGAGAAGATTTTTGCTCCGAATCACTAGGAGTTACAGGACAGTCAGCTACGATGCACTTTTTGTTCTTTCTGGACTTCCACCTATTGACCTAGTCATTGTGAATGACATTGAGTTCAAGCGTCGCGATTTTAGTTCTTGCAATACCTTGGATGGTAAGCTGCCCATTGCACATTTACCACATCCTTCGAGTAGGAAACCCATTACGATTGTAAACTTTCACGCAAGCAACCTTGAGGATTATGAAATAGCTTGCTTTACTGATGTCAGCAAGCTAAACAGCAAAGTTGGCCTGGCGTTTGTTATCTATCAAAATGGAACGGAGAAGGAAACAGTCGAGCATCGGATACCGGATGAGTGCTCTGTTTTCCAGGCCGAACTTTTATGTTTAAACCTTGCCATTAAATGAGTTCAGAGTTTTCACCACACTTCTGGAGCCGTTAACTTTATTTTTTGTACTGACTCCCTGTCGTCACTTTTCCTGCTGCGCAATACAGCCACGACGGAAAGACTGGTGGTAGAAATCCATTCTGTGCTCAGTGCATTGGAGGGTGTTGCTGTTGTGCACTTCTCCTATGTAAGAGGTCATAGTGGCATTTTTGGAAACGAGAGGGCAGATGAACTTGCCAAACAAGCAACAAGGCGTGCCATTGACTTGAAGGTGAGTATTCCCGTATCTCACTGGAAGTCAATGGCAAAAGAGAAAACTTTCGCTCAATGGAATGCTGAGTATTTAGCCTCGGCAAACGCAAAATGGACGAAAAGATTTTTTCCAACGGTCTTTCAGCGTTGAAGTGCAGATTTTTCTCAACTAGTTTCCATTTGTCTCAAGTTGTCAGTGGCCACGGGAACTTTAAAAGTTACTTGTTTAGGTTTGGCATCTCACCAAGTGCACGTTGTAGCTGCGGGGTTGGTGAGCAAACTGTTGAGCATGTTCTTCTACACTGCTGCTTGCAGGCAGGAGCTAGGTCGACCTTCAGGATAGGTTTGGCTCGTCTTTCCGTACCATGGCCTCCTGTCTTCTCGGAGGTCGTTAGAAGATCAGAGACCTTTTCACTTTTCTGTGTTTTTGTGAATAGTATTACCTTTTAAAAATTGCTGGTTTTGTTTTTGTTCTTTTGCTTTTACTACTTACATCTGTAAGCCTCGTGGTATACTTTGTGGAACACGAGGAGTTTTATTCTTGTGCTAATAAAAAAAAAATAGAATTCTGATAATATATATCTACATCAGACCCACCAAATGCGCTGCTAACTTTGGTTGTGTTCATTTTAAGAGTATACGCACCATCATGGTTCCGAATTAAAATTTACCATTCTATAAAAGACGGAGCTAGACACCTGTGACATTTTATCAGCTCCTCTCGGTACTTGCCTACGAAGCATCGGGACGTAATCGATCCAGTTATTTCTCGCACTGCTTACTTTGCGGCTGCAGAAAATATTCTTATAGCCATGTTAACAGATGAGAGAGTTAAAATTAGAGCTCTTGCAACTCGGCGAATTATAAAGGCAAGAAAAATTAGCTCAGAGGGAAACAGTGTTCGACAATTCTGTTTTCCTGCTGTTAACTTCGGAGCTACCGACTATATAGATCTCAATGACTGGCAAGCGTGTAATGTGACATCGCCTCCAGTTCTCAGAGACATAAATTCTCGAGATCTTCTGAAGATGATACAAGACAGTAAGCCAATGGACAACTGGGTTTTTTTTTTTTTTTTTAATTTCCATCCCACACGCAAGCCGTTGAGCGAAATGTAAAATTAGTCACTGAGGCCTCAAGGTAAACTGTCGGGTATCAGAACAGAGATCGATTTATTAGAGCAACACTGGAATCCAGAAAACTCATGCCAACATTTGAGACAAAAAATGATTTTAATCAATAATAATTTGAAATTTGTATTTTTGTGTGGTAAAATAAAGTTTATTATCTTATAAAATGAGGTAAGTGTGATTTCAATTAATTTTTAATTTTGCATTCTGCATTATGCAATAGGGTGGGCCGAAAAAACACTTTTTTTTAGTTCGAATTTGTAATAGCGCGGAAAAGTTGCGAATTATGAAGACAAAAAGAAGGAAAAAAAAATTATCGAAATCGGTTGATATCTTCCGATCGCGCATAAGGCCTAAAATTTGACAAAAAATGAAAAAACTTCATTTTCGCGATTTTTTTTTAAATTTTTAAATTCAATGTTTTCGTAATGTAATAGTGCGGAAAAGTAGCTAATTGTGAAGACAAAAAGGCAGGAAAAAAAAATATCGAAATCCATTGATATCTTCCGATCGCGCATAAGGCTTAAAATTTGACAAAATATGAAAAAAACTTCATTTTTGCGATTTTTTGAAAAAATTTTGAATGAGATGTTTTCATATTTTTTTCGCGCAGAAAAGTTGATAATTATAAAGACAAAAAGAGAGATAAAAAGGAGGAAAAAAATTATCGAAATCGATTAATATCTTCCAGTCGTGCCTAGGGCATAAACTTTGACAAAATATGAAAAAACATCATTTTGGGATTTTTTGTTTGATTTTTTGAGTTAGATGTTTTTGTAATACAATAGTTTGTAACGTTTACTAATATAGCCTTAAAACATTGTGTTTTAATTTGGTTTTGGTCAGTTAATATCTTCCGGTCACGCATTAACCCCAAAATTACGCAAAATAATAATAAAAAAAGTTACATTTTTACGCGTTTTTGGTTTTTGATGAATCATTTTTTGTGAAACAACCGTAGTATTTTTTTAAACAGACTGACAATAAGATAGAAAAACAAACTACCACAGGTTTAGTCGATGTTATCCAGTTGCGAAAAGCCTTAGAAACTCTCATGGGCAGATGTAGGGCAGCAATCCAGGCAACGTCGCACAGTGGAGTATTTGACTGAAAATCCTGGCCAAAACTATTTTGGAATTTTCGCTCTTCTAAGGGAATATCCTTCTGTGTGTTTGGGCGTTGTACAGCAAAGCTACCCAGCGTACATCTATGAAACTTGGTCGACAAAGTGTCTAAAAGGTCAAATGTTGTAACTTGCAGATCGATTTTTAAAATTTAATTTAGAAAAAAAAATATTTAATGTTTTATCCATGGTTTTGAATTTTGCGAGTTTACGACCGTAAAAAGGTTTCTAGTGAACGTAGGAAGAAAAAAAATACATCACCATTTGGAGCAATTCAATTTCTTTAAAAGTCTAAATTGTTTGAAGTTCTAACGTAATTTACCGAATTTTCAGGAATTTTCAAAGATAGGTCACTTTTTCGACGTTTTTCAATTAATCAATCAATGTAAATTAAAATTCCTGCATCCGAGAATCTAATGGTGTTATTGCTCTGAAACTTTTCAAGGATACAATATAAACATTTCACCTTCATTTAAAGCAAAAACGGTGAAGTTATCTTGCTTCATTGATTTTTAGTGAATTTTTTTAAAGAGGTGAAGGAAAAATTTTCATCGTGTTTCACCATGGTTTTACGTTCGTTCCGCAGCAGCTGGCAACATGCCAGAAGCTGACGAGGAATTGTTTGAAGCGAAAGCTAATAAGTAAGCGTATTTTATTCGATGTATTTTTTCCTTTGACGGAATGTAATTAGTACATTGCCTCCTCTCCCCCCCCTCCCAAAAAAGTAGTTCAACAATACCAGTATTCTGTCAAAAACGTTACTTAAATATGAGGAAAAAATTTTGATTATAATTTCTAATCGTTAGGTTACAAAAAATGCCTTGACCTGACAAATTAACCTTGAACAAAAGAAAAAAAAAGGCCACGAGAATTGCAGGCAAATATTTTGATGTTTTAATGAATCCTTTTTCATTGCAAAAATAAATCTTTTCTAATATTACAAAGAGGAAGGGTGATTTTGTATCTTAAATAACCTCCGAAACCATGCACCTATTTGAAAAACATTTTCAGCATATGAAAGGTACATTCTCAGGGAGTAACAAAGGCTATAGTTCGAAAAGATTCGTTAAACCGTTCCTTTTTTATTTCAACTCAAAGCAATTTTTACATAAATCGCCAAAGATAAGGGAAAATTACCTACACATATTAATGTTATATAGCACTAGAAACCGAAAATTTTTCTGCTTCCCCTCAGTGGAGTTTTTGACCCAAAACTCTGCAAATACATAACTTTTTCGTCTAATTTTTTAGACGGACACTTTTTAATTATCTCATACAATGATTTGTTTGTGATTTCTATAAACTTCCTAGAAGATCCTGAAAAAAAAAACGAACATGTACAAACCCAAAAGAAAAAACGTAAATTTACTTCATCCAGTTTAAACCTATTTTAAGCAAAATGGGGCAAAAAGGGGCAACTTTTTTTTTCAAATACTTTTTAAGGGAACCTTAAGCTTAATTTTGATACCAGATCTTGCGTCCGGGAATGCCCGGAACCCATATAAAAACCTTTCTTTTAAAAAATTTAATGAAAATAGAGCGATTTTTTAAAAGTTGTGTAAAACACTACTAAAAAAATATTTCCCGAAGCAAATTCTACATGGATTGCACATCATATTAAAGTACATACCTTCGTCTTCCATATTCATTAGTGTTTTTTATATAATTTCGAAATAAGCCACCGAATACAGAGCATTGAATGTAAGCAACAAACGAAGCTTCCAGGAAAACAGCAGCGCAGATTCCACATCGACTGAGTTTGAAGCATTCGTATGGGTCTTAATCAAAGTGGAAAGGGTTTTATGTTGTAGATTATGACGTAGTGGCTAATCAGTTGTCCGAAAATGAATAGAAGAGTGAGATTGACTATACTTTACATTTTCGACTTTTGGCCAGGATTTTCAAATACTCCACTGTGCGTCGCTCGCCTGGCAATGGCTCTCTTCCACTCCATCGCTCTTTCCTAGGACCATGTCAGCTGTCTGCCTATATTGTTTTTTAACCGACTTCAACAAAGGAGGAGGTTATACAATTCGTCGGAGAATTTTTTTTTTTTTTTTGGTATGTTACAAGATTACTCGAAGATGCCTGGACCGATTTCAAAAATTCTTTTTTTGTTAGAAAGGTCTTTCTTTCCGATTGGTCCCATCCTCTCGTGGTCCGGGTTCGATAACGGGAACCTGCAGAAATCTTTCGAAAAAGAAATTGGGATCACAGTAATCGTAATAATGACCATTTTGAACGCCAGGCTTCTCTGGATTGCATAATGAAATTCATTTCTATGGTCTTTTTGAAAATTTTAAACCGAGTATCTTTCTATGTCCTGCTTTTTTCTCCTGAACTCCAACGAACTGAAAGTCGTACCAGGTACTAATTGATTCGTAATATTTCAGGTTTTATTAGTCTTAATTTACATAAGTTTTGATAAAGGAATTCTGAAGAAAGTGAGGAAAATCTCCAAATTTTTGCTCAAATTTAAAGCGATTTGTCCTAAATGATTAAATATGAAATACATTGTTACAAAACGTGATTGATATGAAACAGTTATTATAATGATAATGAAAATTTTGAATGAAGGCTTAACTGAAGCAAACATGAAACTCATTAGCGGCCACGTACGTAATACGTCGTAAAATTTTATGAACCGCGAGAATCTAGTGTTGTTTTGAAATATAAATTAGTTGAAAAGCCGTTAATATTTAGCCTTTGATTAAACTAGTACACAAATAAATACCAGAGAATAACAAGGATTATTTTTTAGTGTCAATCGTTTAAAATTTTAGACGCGTTGATACTTTCTTTCTTTTTTTTCCTTACATAGTTTATTTTATGAAGCATTTACTTAAGCAAATTAGGTGAAGTTTTGTAATGGAAACATTACCTTATTTCATATGTACATTTACACTAAAAAGAATAAAATAAAAATATTTTTGAAAAAAAAAATTGAACCGACTTCGGAACTTCACTCGGCAAGTGCTCTAAAAAGTAAAAAATAATTTTATTCTTTGAACACCATCGACACTACATTTAAACATAAGTTTTGAAGTCGGTGCAAAAACTATAGGTGAAATGATGTTTAACTACATTTTGCCAACATTTTTCAGAGAAACCATTGAAAATTAAGAGCTGAATATTTGTACCATTACCATTACATAAATATGTGGTTGTCAATGTAGTGTATGTGAATGTGATTAAAGAACCTGGATTCATTGCAATTTATATATATAGTTAAATTATAGTTTCGTATGATTCTATATAGTGTTTGTGCTAGTGATTTTCACTCAAATACTCCACTGTGCGTCGCTCGCCTGGCAACGGCTCTCTTCCACTCCATCGCCGCCTTCCTAGGACCATGTCAGCTGTCTACCTATATTGTTTTTTCAGTCTGCGTTTCTATGTAGTAATCGCAGTGTACTATTATTTAGTTCAATCTAGCTGTTTTGATTTGATATTGACTAACTGTCTGCTGGCGAAGACACCATTATTAATTTCTAGTGCCAAATTGAACCTTCCTTGAGTACAGCACCTAATGATGTCCCTACTTTTCCGCACTATTACATTACGAAAACATTCAATTCAAAAATTTAAAAAAAAATCGCGAAAATGAAGTTTTTTCATTTTTTGTCAAACTTTAGGCTTTATGCGCGATCGGAAGATATCAACCGATTTCGATAATTTTTTTTTTCCTTCTTTTTGTCTTCATAATTCGCAACTTTTCCGCGCTATTACAAATTTGAAATAAAAAAAAAGTGCTTTTTCGGCCCACCCTATTATGCAAGCAGTAAACAGTTATACAGAAAAGCTCCAAAATGCGTCAAATTCCCAAAATTTGATGCCGATGAGGCGGCAGAAGATATTAACCTATAATTCTAATTTTTATCATGATTCAAGTTGTTTCCATTGAGCAACTTTTAAGCTTTACCCCTAACTTATAAACTGTATCTCGTATTATTTTTTGTAATTTAATCATTTTTTGTCCAATTTTCGGAACTTTAGGTCCTTTGAGGCGGATGAAGATATTAACCAAAAACTTTAAGATTTCCCACCCATATTAGTGATGGCAGTACACAACTTTTCCGCACTACCGCTAAACGATTCGGGAAATTTCGATTTTTTCGATCCGCCCTAGTAGAGATGTTTATTCATTTCTGGCGTTAATCAGCTCAGACATGGTACTGTACCTACTTTTACTATCAGTATTTAAATGTGGAGTTGAATGTAATACCATCTTTTCTCTTGACATTTCACCTCCCCTTCCACCACTCAGTTGTTACAATGAAAGCAATAATTCCATGAAATAATTTCATTTCAAACGTCCCTAAACAACTCTTAAAGAAAACTAGCTGTGTGGCCCGGCGTTGCACGGGCTTTAATGTGTTGAAGGCAGTGTGAGAAAACTACTCGCCGCCAAGGCGGCTCGCCTTTAAGGTGGCGAGGAAAGTTTAAATAGCCTACTCGCCGTCAAGGCGGCTCACCTTTACAGTAGCGAGGAAAGTTTCGACAAACTACTCCCCGCTAAAGCGGCTCGCTAAAAAGCTTTCCTGCATCAAAAAGTCAATGGAATTATTTGCACATGCTTCCTCAGAAATAAAGACGATGTCTAGTAGAGCATACTTAGCACTCTTCCTAAATAAAAAATAAAATTCCTCCTAAATAAACCAAAAACAATTATTTCCAAACCGTTTTCTTCCTGTAAAATTAATTGCAAAATTTTAAACGAAAAAGTTGTTTTAATATTTGGATCGTAGCCAATAAAAAGTCCCTGCTAAAAACAGCAGCTGCAATTTTATTTAAAAACACATTTTCAAAATGGTACCAGAGAAAAAAAATATCAGTCATTAATTAGAATAAAAACAATTGTTAGAACTTTGTTGTAAAACGTATTCAAAATGACAACGGAAAGAAATAACACTCTTTAATTTTAAAAAGTTCAATAATTTAATTAGCGTTTTAATTTAAAATGGCAACGGTAACAAATAAATGTCTTGGAATTCTAAATAGTTCAATAATTTAACTAACGCTTTAATTTAAAATGACACCGGAAAGAAATAACACCCTTTAATTTTAAAAAGTTCAATAATTTAAGTAACGTTTTAGTTTAAAATGGCAACGGTAAGAAATAACTGACTTGGAATTTTAAATAGTTCAATAATTTAATTAACGCTTTAATTTAAAATGGCTACGGAAAGAAATAAAAGTCTTGGATCTTTAAATAGTTCAATAATTTAATTAACGTTTTAATTCAAAATGGCAACGATTAGAAATAAAAGTCTTGGAATTTTAAATAGTTCAACAATTTAATTAACGCTTTAATTTAAAATAGCTACGGAAAGGAATAAAAGTCTTGGAATTTTAAATAGTTCAATAATTTAATTAACGCTTTAATTTAAAATGGCAACGGAAAGAAATTAATGTCTTGAAATTTTAAAAGTGCAAAGAATTTAATTAACGTTTTAATTAATATCTCAGCTAATTAACGTCGTACAACTACGCGGTTGGTCTTATTGTCTTCCTTAGAAAATTTCGAATCGAATGGTTTTATGTTTGATTCTTTACGCTCAGCGGTTTTTGAGGAGTTCAAGCTTCAGACGATTTTAAATGGTTCAATAATTTAATTAACGCTTTAATTTAAAATGGCAACGGAAAGAAATTAATGTCTTGGAATTTTAAAAGTGCAAAGAATTTAATTAACGTTTTAATTAATATCTCAGCTAATTAACGTCGTACAATTACGCGGTTGGTCTTATTGTCTTCCTTAGAAAATTTCGAATCGAATGGTATTATGTTTGATTCTTTACGCTCAGCGGTTTTTGAGGAGTTTAAGCTTCAGACGGACAGACAGACAGACAGGCAGACAGACAGACGCGGACAGATTTTAATAGTATTAATGTTCTAGAAGAAAATTGCCGGCTACGCAGTGATTAAACGGTATTCCGTTTTTGCAAAAGGAAAAAAAAAAAGCCTTTACAGCAAATTTATTTGTTTAATTTCTTTGTGTGAAAAAAAAAGAAATCATCCTAAATATAGTTTAAAAAAACTAAAAAATACGCTTTTAGAGTAAATCAAATCCAAAAGAAGATTTTCAAAACTGTTGAATATCCGCTGAGTTTACATGCCTTATAATATGCATTTTGTGGACGATTGATTCCCAACTCAGAACTATGGCAAATGCACTTATTATAAATCAACATGCAATATAGTTTAGCCTTTAGTAATAATAATAGTGGTATTAAACATATTACTTTTACGTTTGTAAAGAACATGAATTTTATCTTTGACTCAGAGTTAGATACATACAAACAAACAAACAAAAAAACAAACAAAGCTACATGTAAAACTAATAAAAGCGTATTAAAAAGGAAGAAATCTAGCGTCCCTGAGCCCTAAGTACAGCCCTGAAAAAACTATGGCATTATTTTGGTACTGAAATAATTTAAGCTTTAGAAGAAATCAATTTAGTTACATTTTTGTTAATAAATAAGGCTAATTTACTAAACAGCTACGTTTAAAAAAAGTTAGTAAACAGGTGTATTTATCATATCGTGATAAGCCTCTTAGTAAAATTGAGCTACATAATTAAGCTGCATTGAATTTGTGAATTACTGGAAACGTTAAATATGTACTATGCACTTAGCGTCATTTAGGAACGGCTATATTTTGGACTGGAAACATTTTGGACCGGCGGCATTTCGGACCGGCGTTATTTTGGACCGGCGACATTTTTGACCGGCGACATTTTGGACCGACGACATTTTGGATCGGCGACATTCTGGCCCGGCGACATTTTTTACCGGCGACATTTTGGACACGCGACATCTGGCACGCGACATTTTGGGCAGGCGACATTTTGGACCGGCGACATTTTAGCCCGCGACATTTTAGCCCACGACATTTTGGCTCGGCGACATTTTGGACCGGTGACTTTTTGGCCCGCGACATTTTAGCCGCGACATTTTGGCTCGGCGACATTTTGGCCGCGACATTTTAGCCCGCGACATTTTGACCCCAAACCACATCACATCGAAAAACTCCTCCATTACACTCTTTTTAGATCTTTCTTTCTGTTGGCTTCACATCAAAGAGCAGATATTAAGTCATATTATCGCAAAACTTGACGGATCAGGTTCTCCAGAAAAGGACTGGATTGGTACTGTAGGCAAACTCTTTTCCCCAAGTTGAGTTTCTTGAGAAAAAAAAAGCTCTTGAGAAAAATAAATCTTCTTGAGAAAAATAAAAGCATTTTCTTGCTCCTCCAGAAAATGTATTTACTGCTCTCCTTTGCTCTGAGAACAGAAGTAAAAAGCCTTTGCATTTGACAAAATAGTATCAATTAGGGCTGGAATTAGTTTCGCCATCAGTGAGCTTCAGTGCGTCTGACTTCACGGAACTGATCTACTGACTAGCAACAATTTCGTCGATATTAACAAGGGGCTCCAACAATTGAATTGGCTTAAACTTTGTTTTTGTCTCAAGAAACTCAACTTGGGAAACGAGTTTACCCACAGTACCAATCCAGTCCTTTTCTAGAGAAGCTGGTCCGTCAAGTTTTGTGACCCTATAACGTAATATCTGCTCGTTGATGTGAAGCCAGCAGAAAGACTGATCTAAAACATCTGTAATGGAGGAGTTTTTCGATGTAATGTAGCATGCCACCTTTCCAGCCAGACATTTCATTGAAGGTATCACTGCCAATTAGTTGAAGGCTATTATTTGAATATCTATACCTATGTCCTTCAACCAGTCATATAATCCTATTTCACATTGCTCAGCCAGTTTTTCCTTTGTTGTCTTTTTTTTCTGGTGTATAGTGAGTGAGGTAGCGATCTCTACGCTTTTTTGCTACGGTCATATGACTTTCTTTGATGATGCTTTTCCAAAGCTACTAGTGTTCTCATCGTGACTAAGAGTTAGAGTGTTGTGCTTCCTGCTTCCTACAAAAATTGTTACTTTTTGCGATATTGGAACTCTCCTCTGCTCTTAAGTGCTTCATAACATGCTCTTTAGCATGAAACACCTTTCTGCTATCGCACATGAGATGTTTTTTTATCTTCACCGAGATGGCCTGCCTTCACAAGATCACCCAAAAGGCTATAGATAGTAGCAACTGCCGCGGTTGATGACACAGCAAATCTGACTGAAGTAACGGCCGCTCTACTAATATCAAGATAGTTTCGTTTACTTCGTACAGATATACTACAAAAATTCCAGTGTATTTCCTCGCGTCATAATATTACACGACGGCACTAGCTTTCGGGAGAGTCGAAATGTAAATCCGACTTCTTCGATGTTTAAAATTGTAAGTGTCTCTCTCTTTCCAGGTTTTTGCTGGAAATCAATTCATCCTTTAATGAAACAAAATTTATGTGACAAAAAGAGTTAGCACTTTATTAGTTTCCATGATTTTCTTTTTTCTACCAATTTGTTATTGCAGTAAAATGCATTTACTCAAAATTTTTCAGAAAAATTTCAAGATTAGTATTTTTTCTCAATCCTTTTCTTTTCTCCTAATAGAAATTCCCATTAAGTTATAAAAGGGGAGAAAAGTTTGAGGAATGAATATGAGAAGTGTTATTTAACAATAGATGATTTTCGAATGTTTTTCTTTGCTGTAATACCGAAAGCTCTTTTTTTTTTAATTTCTTTCTGTTTTATAAATAAATATAGTTACGCCTTTTTAATTCAATATTATAAAATCAATGAGTATAAGAGTAATGCAGGAATACCTTTTTAAAGTAATTTATAATTCATTATTATTAGCAACCAGCTATCTCAGCTAAGTATAAATAAGAAAAAAAAATCGCCATTAAGTAAAATTAATGTTGTAGAAATTCAATTAGGTAAAATCAGCTTAAATAAATTACAAATTAAAATGTTTTATACGGGCGATTCTCTGTAAACTGGTAATTGACTGTCCGGACTGAGTATTTTAAAAATAATAAAGTGTAATAAAGTAATTATTATCGCTCTTAATACAAGTAAAGCATTAATACTTTGTGGTCCAATTGTATTTGGAGTGATAACTATTTAATTTTTTTTCTACAAATTATCTAAGCGCCAAAAACACAGTCCCCTGGCTGTCCCAATCTCATAGTCTAACTGTTAAAGGTTGTATTTAAAAAAACCTATTAACACTACATAAATTTGGCAATTAATATCTAAAAATAGAATAATGAAGCTATACTTTTCTTATGAAATAAGGTATAATTACGTATTTCTAAAACTTAAAATTGTCATGTAAATTCTGTCCGGAGTTTTTTCAAACAGTCCCCTGCAACAGATTCAAAGCTGTAATACGAAAAATCTATAACTTTTGCAAATTCTTTTTGACATGAAGTTTAAAGTAATCAGTGTGAATTTGACGAAATCGCCGAGAACGGTGTTGAAACGCTACTTTGCTTAGTTTGAGAGCCACATTTGTGATGAAAGTATGCATCAAGGTCGTTGCGAAAACAGTTCTCTGGGAAGTGATTTTATTAATGTCAATTAATTTAATTATAAAACATATTAGTTATTATATCCACGATTTGGGCCTAAATTTATAGGTAGTATCGTAACTAATTATGTTCCAATAGTTTTGCAGCTATTACGCAACAAAGAGCAGAAACACAGTCACCTGGCACAGACCCCTGCCTAGTTATACTAGGCGGGGGACTTACCCCCTATCATTATTTATCAGAAAAACAAACTTCAATTGGCCCTCTTTCAAACCAAAGTAATAGATTCATTTTCTGAGAAATAGTATTATAATTATACGAACATTTCAAAAAACCGTGCCCGGGCAGATTTCGTGTGAAAAATGACGAGTTTACAGAGAATCGCCCACACATGTGGTTACGAGTTCACAAGGAAACCCTTTATCAACTCATAAAACGGGCCGTCATATGTGTAGTTTTAGAGGGTGGAGTAGTTTTAAGGTTCATATTTATTACAGTGAACGCTCACTTATGCGCCGGCCCAAGGGACCAATAAAAAAAGGCGCACAAGTGAGAGAGACGTATAAGTGAATAAGCCTATTTAAAGGACTAAAGCGCCACATAGGTTGTAATGAGACAATGAATAAGAATGTTTCTGTAGAAAAGGAACATATTACTACGGTTTATCAATTACTGTAACGTAACTACGACGATAAATAGAAAACAAAAATAGTAGCATACCTAATTTCAAACTGTTCTCTCTAAAACGATGCATAGTGGATAGTTGTCCCTATCCGAATTCTAGTTCCTGGGCAAAAATGATTTTCGTGAGCAATAAAGGTAAAAGATTTAAAAGGAAAGTGAAGAAAAACTCTTTTTTTTTTTTAAAGAAAATAAATGAATTTTTTTACATTTTAGAGAAAATTCGGCGCATAAGTGAAATATTTATCTTCAGAGCGACGCAAAAACGAATGATACTATTATAATTTTGCTATGGAATGTGCTGGGACCATTTAAAATCGTCGTACAAGTGAAAAAGGCGCATAAATGAGGCGGCGTATAACTGAGAGTTCACTGTATTTTTTTTCTTTCCAACTTCCTTCCTAAGAGGATTTTTCAAATCTGTTCTCCTCATGAAAAAATAATGTGTACTTCTAGGAAATTTTAATACTTGTGATGGGGATTTATTCCAGAGGTGTATTTACTATACCAGCGGCTGTTTGACATTTTTTGCAATAATAATTAATGGCCTTAAAAAGCATTATAGTTCTAATTATAATTTAAAGCGGATCCATACTTTCATTGGAAGACAATCCTGAAAGTAATTTAATAACAGAATAAAATTATATTAAGAAGTTTAGGTGAATAAATTTTTAACAAGAGTCATTCATAACTGACTATTTTTTCGTAATGTTTTATATTCATGCACAAAATCTATCTTAAAAGTTGACAGTATTGATGTCTAGCGCCCTCTTTTACGGCATGTATGACCCGTAATGTTGCAAGTGAAGGATCTTAATAATCTGAGTAAAATTGTTTAAATAGTTTGATTTGCCAGAAATTTATGCTCTAAAAGGAAAGCTCCTGCCTATGTGAGTACAAAAGTTAAATGTATTAATGAAAAAAAAAAAGAAAAAAAAAAGAAAAGTGATCAAAGTTTTACAATTTTTTTGCACAGAGTTAAGCGAATAGTATCGTACAGAATATTTAGATATCCCTCAAAGTCTGCGAATGTCAGGGTTTTCCACCAAAAAAGTAATGCGAAAGACAGTGTTGTAAAAACCTGGGTTTTTTGCACATAATTTCAGTCAGCATGGATTTTCTTGGGATATGCACTCATGTTTACTCATGATAATAAAAAAAAAAAAAATAAATAAATAAAAAGCTATGAAGAGGAAAAAATTTTTATTTCACACTTTTAGAGACATAATTATTTTAAATTCATTGATGTTTTATAATAATAGCTAGTTTAATGCATCACATTATTTTTTAAGCATGGCAAATAAAATAATTATAATAAGCAGGCATATTTGGAAACATAATAGAAAAGGTGTATTCCTCAGAATTTTTTTTTTTTTTTTTTTTTAAGTTTTAAATAGGGAAAATAAATGAAAGTTTACTCTTTTCTGAAAATCAAAAGAACAAAATACTAAAAATTAAATACCCACTATTAAACATGCCTTTTTCCAGGGAGCTTTAAAATTTGAAAGTTTCACTACCATCAGTTAAAAAGGGAAAACTTAATTAAAAAAAAAAAAAAAAGAAAACTAGGGACCCGATTACCACTCGTAGCGTACAAACTGACGTGTTCCTCTGTGGGATCAGAAATACGAACCTCGTCAATGGTAGCCTAGCGCGCTGGTCGCTGAGCCAATATGCCTCATGACTTCGACGGTCAAAGTTGAGTTATCTGCTGTCTATCAGGAATTGAATGTAGCATAATAACCAGATTTTGATTGACTGTTATTGTTGTGTTTGTGTTTCTATTTGAAACAATGCAACTTTGATCGCTTGTTTTACAAAAAATTTTAGCAATTCTACAAAAATTATTTTGAGCATTAGCACTCAAAAAAAAAAAAAAAGGATTAAAATCAGGACGGATTTGAAGTCTTATTCAGACTTATTTCCCCATACATAATGATAGTTTCCCACTTGAGCGACTAAAGCATTCTAAGATTCACTGATTGTTATCAACATTTAAATATGAAAAATCCGAGTTGCTTCAAAGGTCTGCAATTAAAAGTTCTTTTGAAGAGTATTTATAACAGCGTACAGCATGGCTTTTTTTTCTTCTCAGAACAAGGTGACTTACCGTATTGTGCGTGTTACGAATTACAGCATACAGCTTAAACTGAAATTTTCATCAAATGTGCAGTAATAGTACGTAGAGTTAGTGCAAAAATATTTCACTTACCAGTCTGAAATTTTATGTGGGGCTTATATTCACATAGGAGGGTAAAAAAAACGCCGGGAGACACTTGATTGGAGGTCAAGGTCATTCCTGTGATGATGTCATCAAAATGGCCCCTTTTACAGGTAAATACGTTCGTTTAACTGCTTAAAACTATATCATAGATTGAAATATTGCAAAACTTAAACATATTATATGAAAGCTCATTAAAAGAACTATTTAGAAAGATTTAATTTTTCTTTCTGAGGTCAAGGTCCCACTTGTAATGACGTCATAAAAATGGCCGCTTTTACAGGTAAAAAACTAAATCATAGATTTAAATATTGCAAAACTGAAATATATCATCCGAAAGCGCTTTAAAAGATCTATTTTATAGTGCTTGGTTTTATTTTCTAAGACAAATAGTTGAAAAGTTATAACAATCGAATCGCTGAGATCAAAAACTACATCAGTCCAAAAAATTCGAAATTTCGTTTTTGATGGAAAACAACTCTGGGAGGCAAGATGCATGTTGAGAAAAAAACCTGGACACACAGGTTAGTAGTTCGAAAGATACGAGCACCCCCATTTGAACGTTGAGCGCAAAAACTACATCAGTCCTGTGACTGATGCAGTTTTTGCGCTCAACGCAAGAATTCCGCGCATCACCTTCTACTCGCACAATCAGGCGCCGTGTTTTTTCAACATGGCGCATCAACATGGCAATGTCGAGGGAAAAGTGGAGAAAGAGGAAAAATTTAAATTTGCTCCTACTCGATACAAAGAGTTTCAATATGATTCTGGAGAAAAAGGGGTTGTCACAGCACACACTTTCATCGATGGGGCTCAAGAACACAGCTATCAGCTGCTAAAACATATTTCCCATGACTTCGATTTTACCTCAAATCATACCTACCCATCAGGGAAAGTACCAATCAACATAAAAAAATATATGACACCAAGAAAATGATTATACCTTTTCCTAAAAACTGTAAAGTGTTTTATAATGAATTATTTGGCTGGCCAACTATTTCACGTGACGGTGACACAATGATTGAAAATGATCTATTTTAATAGATGTACTACATACCTATACTTTTTTTGTTTCCTGTTACATTGGTATAGATTTAGCGACCGCCACTCAACTTTTGTAATAACCTTCCTGTTAATCTGTTTTAATGAAATACAGGTATCAAGGATACAAGAAATGTATCCTGATTTCTTATGATTTTGCAATTTTTTTATAACGATTTATGGTTAAAAATCGTCAATTCCAAGAGTTTATTAACTTTTCTGATTTCTGTTTATACTGGTAAAGCAACCGTTTCTTCATTTCTGACGAAATAATAAATAAATATACACTTTGAATGCAAAATAACTGTTTTCTCTAAGTCTGAAAACTTGTTGAGTGCAAAAACTACATCAGTCCAAATTACATTTTAATTTTTCCTAAGTCCGATTTTAATAGAAACAATGTACTTTTTGTTGACAGCAGTTCAAATGTGCATCTTGTTACTGAGAAAAAAAATCAATCGATTATTTAAAATATTGGAAGAGTTAGGATGTTTTTTGTCTCTCCTGAAAAATTTGAAATTATGGACTGATGTAGTTTTTGCACTCACCGATTCAATTTTAAATTGAAAATTTATAAAAAAGACAATTTCTTTGTATTTTCCGACTTTGAGATAAAAATTTCGCTGTGAGGCATACATTTAAAAAAATCTTCCAATTTTATTACATTGAAGAAAAAATTAGTAGAACTACGTACCATTTATCGGTATTTTAAGTAGATATTGAATGTAACAGATGTTGCAATGCAGAAACAAGCAGAGCCAAGGGCGTATTTAAGGGGGGGGCGAGGGGGTCCGCCCCCCCCTTCCCGAAATCGAGAAAGATTTTTTCAAAAGTAGGTGTTCGGTTCGTGCTTGCTCAAAACAAAAAAAAAAAAATTCTTAAGAAAAAAGCCCACTCTCTATTCAGTGGCATAGGAAGGTGGGGGGGGGGGGTTAGGGGGGGCGCCCCGCCCCGTGTGCCAGCTTCCGAGGGGGTGAAAAAACTGTCCGTGCTGAATTTGAATTTTTATGTCTCAATTCCTCCGGAAAAAAACACATTCAAAGAAAATTGGCATGGGTTACTGCAACATTTTTATGTGTTTATTGCATTATGTGCCTGAATGATATGACGCGAGCTTACTGAAATATGTGTAGGGGGAGGGAGGCACTGTCTCTTGCCGTATATAAGAAAGCAGCCGCAACTTTGGTAAAAAATGTTGCATTCTGTCTTGTACTAGAGAAAATTATCATGTAGGTTGGAAGTCCCGAAAGTGGGTGCTGAGGTACATAGGGGTGCCTCAGCGATAGATGAGGGGTGCGCGAAGAACTAATAATAATAATCCCAAGAAAACAAAAACTGACAGATGAAAATTAAAGTACCTTGGTAAAATTAAAATTCGAACTATGATTTTTAGTATTATATTCTTAACACTAATGCGATTTATCTAATCCATAGACATACATTTGTATGGGAGGGGGATTCCTAACCCCCACCCCTTAGGAAAAAAAATTTTTCGTCATGAAAAAAATATCGTTCATTATGGGATAAGTTACGAATTATTCAGTCACACGATACTCGATACAAAACTGCAATAGCCGTTTTCTTCCTTTTTTTTTTTCCTGCGCGAGTAAGACAGGGTGAGGACGACTGATTGAACAAACGAAAAGACATCTCCCGGGGGTAAAGGGACTGACTGTCTCCTCAGATCCAGGGGTGGGAATTACGTCGCAAGTCACCATTGTATGATTGTGCATCAGTCAGACGGTTTTAAAAAGTGCAACCGGTTTCGGTCTGGGGGTGAAAATTTTTAGCGGGAACTTGAGGGCATACGGACAAAAGGCGTTTTCGTTGAAAGAAAAAGAAAGTTTTCCTGTCGTAACCTCTGCATCCACCCAAGGACGGATCCAGCTTCTGATTCAGGAGGGGTTCATTTTCGGAAAGGGAGGGGTTACAGTCTGACAGTGCAATTTTTGTGCTAAACGCGGGTATTTGGCCGTTTTTTCGAACTATAAGCCCCAAAGATGCAGTTTTAGGCTATATTTTGCCGTGTAAGGGAGGGGTCATGATCCCCATGACCCTCCCCCCCTCCGGATCCGCATTGACATCCACACCGACCTCCTTCTCTCCGTCATGCATTTTGGACGTGGATCTCCTGTCCTTGGGTCTCAAGTAAGTTGCTTTTTCCTTCATCAAAAAGGTAAGAGAAAGAAATGATTACGTTTTACTTTTAAATTCCTATTTAATTCAAATGAATATGTTTTTCGTTTTGGACGAAATGTAAGTAAATGGGAAGCATATCGGTAAATGGTTTAGCAATTTAATTATGAGATACCGCAATCTGATTCTTCCACTAAGATATTAAATGATAGTCGCAGATCTTAACTGCTGTCCGCTGTCGAGAGATTAAAAATGGTTGATATACCTATTTTGTTCTTGTCAATTTAATTCAAAAACTACAACGATTTGTGTCAATAAATGTTCAAAAGTACAATTAATTCTATGTCGAATCACGATTTTTTTTTTTTTTTTTTGCAAACAGAAAATTTCAAGTTGATAAAAAGTTGTCACTATATTCACATAGTTACCAAAAAAATTGATTTTGAATTTTTAAAATATTTAGGTATGCCGAGATTACCTTGAAGTTTCAAGTTTTTTAGTAAAAATAATGTTTTTTTTTTATGTACAAATTATGTGTCAAGCAAAAATAATTCTTTAAGTGCAAAAATGGAGTACTTAAATTTTACTCCCTTTTACTTCCCAAAGAAAACTTAAATAAGACTTCAGTTCAAGAAAAAAAAAACTCATTTTCTTCTACTCTATCATAAAGAAATATATCCTGAGTTGTGCTACAGTGTTAAAATATTTCAGGAGAGATGCCCCAAGTCTTCTTAATTCCTTTAACGCCACTAAAGATTGCCTGAAATTGCGTGTTTAGAATTTAAGTTTCAGTAAGTTTTCCAGAGGAGTTTTGATCCTCCAACGTCATCAAAGGTAGCATAAATAATTTCAATTTTGAAAAAAGTTTTGAAGGAAATCTAAAACTTCGTAATTTTCTATCTTTTCAAAAAATTACAATATATTAATTCAATTTGAAAATTTCTACCTGTCTTACAGTAATAGCGAAAAAAAAAAAGTTTTTTTTTGGGGGGGGGGCTAAGCTTGATTATATGGGCCCCCTCCAAAATAAAAACCTATATACGCCACTGAGCAGAGCCAAAGCTCCTAATGAAGCTGAGATTGTAACTAATAATATCGTCATCAATAATTGTGTCAAAAATGCTTGCATTTTCTCTACTAATAATAAAGCTGAAGGTTTGTCTTTCTTTCTTTCTGTCTGTCTGTTACGCGCGTAGCGCCAAAACCGTTCGGTCGATTTTCATGAAATTTGGCACAAAATTAGTTTGTAGCACGAGGTTATGCACTATGAAGCGAGTTTTCAAAAATTATGTTACGTTCTTTTTCTGTTCTAATTCTTAGCGAAAATAGGGAAGAAATATTTCATACACATTTTCAAGTCTTATGTCATTCGAAAGCTTGAAATTTTCTGCTAAACATGATGTCAGTTTGAAGTTTTTACGAGCATTAGAAGAGCTGTAATAATTGCTTTTAGAATCCCGGAAATTCAAGGCTTACCTTCAGCAAAGCAAGCCAAACGATTCTAAAATGGTTAATACCGAGAATAAAATTTGTTTGAAAATAAAGATGAAATGAAATATTTTATCAACGGAAATCAACTTTTCATGTTGTTACCATGGTTACGTTTTTATTTCGTATATCTGTTTCGTTCTTTTTCCCTTAATAATTTTTAAAATGTATTTGTTTTTCTAGCAATCCAAACTCCAAGCCTTATTGAACTTAGTCAAATGAAATATAATAAAACCGTGATAAGATGGTACCTGTCAATCAAGTGAGAAATCGAGTCCTTTCTTTAAAATAGGTAGAGAAGGAAGAAACTGATGCGTACCATTTTTGTGAGTTTAGAGACATTTTGGCGATCCGACAAGTTGTGTAGAAGAGGGAATAATTCTTTAACCAAATGAGGTCAAAAAAGAGACAACATGATAGTAAGCCATTCTAAATTTATCGTCTGTAAAACATATTTTACATCATTTTTAATTTATTTCAATATGAATTGCAGTAAATGGCTTCAGTGAACGAATTTAACTTTTAATTTATCGTTTGCTGGTTGATGTTTATCAATGTTTATTGTTTTTATTATCATTATGAAGAATAATGCACGAAATTTCTATTATTTTGTTTAAGATTTCTGTTGGTTTCTGTGAGCAGCAAAATTGTTCTTACTTTCTGTTTTGGCTTATTTTTGTGCACCTCCCCTTGGGGTTGCATTCGAATTTCCCCAAGGGGGTGTTTTACCCCTTTTATGGGGCAAATCAGTGTTAATTTCAATGCAGACAAAAGTGATATGAATTGGCGTGACCACTTGGCGAAATATAGCCAAGTTTTTAGTCGCCAAGTGTTTGACGCCAATTTAGCGAGATATGGACAAGTTGGGGTGTTCAATTTGGCGCTATTGGCGATATTTTGCAAAAAATCCATTGAATGATGTTAAAATCGGCGATATTAGGAGATTAATCATTGTAAAACATTTTTTTGCATTGTTTCGTGGTGGCAAACTAGGGATGTAAATGTTTAAATTGTTATCTTGCTCACTCCAAGCTCTATTTTAACAAGGCATCCACTAAAAAATTTACACGTAAAAGGAAGTAGTGTGGGATCCATACCAAATTTTCATATCATTTTTTGAAGGAATTATAGTTGAATTATGTCTAAAATAGAGTATTTTTTCTGCTATATCAATTTTTTACAAATGAATTTTTAAGTTTTTACCATGGGCATAGCCGTGCGGGTACCGCTAGTAATTATATACAAGAAATACGGAAAAAATACACGTTTTAATACAAAAAAATTAACTCTGTTACAAGGAAAACTGAATTTTTTTAGGGACGTTTCAGGTATTGCTCTGGCACTCACAACTGCAAAGAAGTGTACAATTTAGACCTGATTTGATACATCTACATCGAGTACACATTTCTTTGCACTTGCATATTAATAGTTCTCGTAATTTATCCATTGTTATTTCAGGGTTTGTGTATTTTTTCCAAATTTCTTTTATATAATTAAAATGCAAGCATTTTTGACACAATTATTGATGACGATATTATTAGATACATCTCACCTTCATTAGGAGCTTTGGCTCTGCTTGTTTCTGCATTGCAACATTTGTTACATTCAATATCTACATAAAATATCGATAAATAGTACGTAGTATATATATATATATATATATATATATATATATATATATATATATATATATATATATAAATACAGAATACAGAAATACATATAATTAAAAAAGGGGGGAAGTTAAACACCCAAAAGACATAAAAATACATGGAAATACATGAACAACAAAGCCTGTACTGAACTGTCAGCGCAAAGCCGCTAGAAACAAAACAGCTCATTAATATTAAAACAGGCAAATAAAATGAAAAGATGAAAACCAAAATACAAAAGGGGGAAGACCACACTTTGGTTCGAAAACCTACTTTGAAAGAAACTACACTACTTTGAAAGAAACTACACTTATACAATAGGGTGAGTCGAAAAAATCGATTTTTTTATTTCGAAATCGCATTACCTCTCAAAAGTTGTGGTTTAGTATCCACAACTTGGGAAAAATAAGAAAAAAATTCTAAGTTGACGTCTTCGGTTCGCGCATGAGGCTCAAAGTTGGAAAAAATATGTTAAAAATGGAAATTTTCAAAAGGAAAAAAGAAAAAAAAAATGTTCCTTTTTATAATGCAACTGCCATAAGCTGTATATATTTTGTGCATTTTTAATCTAAAAAAATATTTTATAGCTTTTACATATGATCATTAGTTTGCACATCAGTCTTAAATTGGGCTAAAATCGCCTACAGTGTCAAATTTCGAAAATATCGATTTTTTTTATTTCGAAATCGCATTACCTCTCAAAAATTGTGGTTTGGTATCCAAAATTTGGGAAAAATAATAAAAAAACATCTAAGTTGACTCCTTCGGTTCGCGCATGAGGCTCAAAGTTGGAAAATATATGCTAAAAATGAAAATTTTCAAAAAATAATTTGAAAAAAAAACTAATTGTTTTCTATCGAATCTGAATCAAATTGTTGGTAGATAACATAATTTGAACCGAAAAAGTATACATATAACTTTTAGAAGATACATTCTGTTTGTGCATAAGGCTCAAAAATGAAAAAAAAAAAAGTCAAAAACTGAACCAGAACGCACTACGTCGGCACTGTGCCGGTATATTTTTATTCTACAGCCGACTTGTCTAGGTATTACACATATTATAGGAGACAGTTCGAAGTCCCTGCAGTCTGCACTCCTTTGGTTGTCACTTAGTCAGCTAGACCCGCCAAACAAACAGTACCTTTAATTAGCAACTGAAAGTGGATCAAAAAGTACAGCGTGTTTAGCTTTGGGTGAGTTTTTTTTGTAACTTTATAGCATATTTTTATTCTCAAGTTTGGTTATACTGTTCTCCGTTCTCCGACTAATAAATAATGGAACCCCGGAAAACTGCTAAACGTTTAATTGTTCGTCCGTTTTTTGGTGCACCGAAAGGGTTAAGTCAAAGTGTTTTAAATGTGCCACCCACATGTGCTGTTAACTTGTTTTGAAGAAAAATCGCAATCTGTAAAAGGCGAACCTTTTTCAAGGATTTCAGATTGCATATCTGCTTAAATAGAAGAAATTTACTGCAAAGCTTCTATACCAATGTGCGTTCTATACCAATGTACAGATGTATAGTGCACATCTACAAGAGATTGGCTTTTTAGCACAAGAACACGAAAAATTCATTGCACACTTGAAAGAAGCAACGTCAAAAAGTTTAAACTTCGCTTAATTAACAAAATGATTGAGTTTTGTCTTGAAGTTCAATTTATCTTTATCACGACTAAATGACTTTCTCAAAGTGTAGTATTATGGTAATCCTTTATCAATTTTACAATACGTACATGACTGACCGTTGGTATAGAAGCTTTGCAGTAAATTTCTTCTATTTAAGCAGATATGCAATCTGAAATCCTTGAAAAAGGTTCGCCTTTTACAGATTGCGATTTTTCTTCAAAACAAGTTAACAGCACATGTGGGTAAAACACTTTGACTTAACCCTTTCGGTGCACCAAAAAACGGACGAACAATTAAACGTTTAGCAGTTTTCCGGGGTTCCATTATTTATTATTCGGAGAACGGAGAACAGTATAACAAAACTTGAGCATAAAAATATGCTATAAAGTTACAAAAAAACTCACCCAAAGCTAAACACGCTGCACTTTTTGATTCACTTTCAGTTGCTAATTAAAGATGCTGTTTGTTTGGCGGGTCTAGCTGACTAAGTGACAACCAAAGGGAGTGCAGACTGCAGGGACTTTGAACTGTGTCTTAGAATATGTGTAATGTCTAGAAAAGTCGGCTGTAGAACAAAAATATACCGGCACAGTGCCGACATAGTGCGTTCTGATTCAGTTTTTGACGTTTTTTTTCATATCTTGAGCTTTATGCACAAACAGAATGTATCTTCTAAAAGTTATATATAATTTTTTGGGTTCAACTTATGTTATCTACTAATAATTTAAAGCAGTTTCGATAGAAAAAAATTACTTTTTTTTTCAAATTATTTTTTGAAAATTTCCATTTTTAGCATATATTTTCCAATTTTGAGCCTCATACGCGAACCGAAGTAGTCAACTTAGATTTTGTATTTATTTTTCCCAAATTTTGGATACCAAACCACAACTTTTGAGAGGTAATGCGATTTCGAAATAAAAAAAAATCGATATTTTCGAAATTTGACATTGTAGGCGATTTTAGCCCAATTTAAGGCTGATGTGCAAACTAAAGATCGTATGTAAAAGCTATAAAATATTTTTTTAGATTAAAAATGCACAAAATATTTACAGCTTATGGTATTTGCATTATAAAAAGTTACAGTTTTTTTTTTCTTTTTTCTTTTTGAAAATTTCCATTTTTAACATATTTTTTCCAACTTTGAGCCTCATGCGCGAACCGAAGACGTCAACTTAGAATTTTTTTCTTATTTTTCCCAAGTTGTGGATACTAAACCACAACTTTTGAGAGGTAATGCGATTTCGAAATAAAAAAATCGATTTTTTCGACTCACCCTATTATACAATCCCTAAGGCATTCAGGTATATTGACGACCTAATCATTTTCAACTATCATTCCTTTTATAACGATTCTAAAAATATATATCCTACAGATCTTGATCTCGTTCACACTAATGATGATATTAAACAAACAGATTTTCTAGATTTGCACATCTCTATTACAGAAAATGATTTGAATATTGACCTTAATGATAAAAGACATTCTTTTAATTTTCACGATAATAGACTGATTACTTGGGAATCAAACATATCTATCAAAGTTTTTCGCAATACCCTGATTAATGAAATCTGCAGGATTAAAAATATTTGTAACAAAAATAACTACATTCAAAAAAACATCACTCTTTTGAAATCTGCACTTCAATACAATAATGTTCCGTCATCTTTTTATTCTAATTATCTAAAAAAAGCTGGGCTGTGTTCGGTCAATATACTATAACCGTAACTTTTATTTCCTACCTGCTGCATGCTTAGTTATCAGTATCACTCAGATGTTTTTGTCTTCGGGATTTGTTCAGGTGGCTTTTTACATTCCTTGTTCCTTCTGTTTGAAGGTGAGTTTTCTGTGTTTTCTTGGTTTCTTTCAAGGCTCTCGGGGGAGATAACATGTTTTTGGGACCCTCCCACATGTTATATAGAAAGAGCTTTTTCGAACCAAAGTGTGGTCTTCCCCCTGATGAAATGCTACACTTTGGTTCGCTTTTGTATTTTGGTTTTCATCTTTTCATTTTATTTGCCTGTTTTAATATATATATATATATATATATATATATATATATATATATATATATATATATATATATATATATACAATTTTTATATTTCGGGTCTCGAAAACTGCTCCAACGGTTTTAATAAAATTTTGTCTTAAGATAAAGTTTTGGTTTTTGAGTTCATTTACATCGGCGTTTTTGCTGTGAAAATGCGAATTTTCACAAAAAAACCGTTTTTTTTGTGCCTTCAATTTTAATTGTTATTGTTTTTGAAATGTTAAAGAGACCGATCGGTAAGTCGTCGGACTGGTAACCGGAGGGTCCCGGGCCGATCATATAGAGGGAGCCCAGCCGATCAAAGATCCACCGTCTTCATTAATGGTGGCTGGGGGACGTTAAAAATGTTCGTGGTCACAAAATCCTCCAAGTGAAACGATACCTCTGGGGGGTGCTGGGCTAAGTGTTTGCTCGGCTCTAGGGCCTGGTTCAAAAATGAACTGAGCGTTCTTCAGGGCCTCATCCCGATTAAACCACGAGTTGTGGTATGTACGGGGGGAACCCTGGTGTGTGAAGTGAAGTGAAAGTCAAAACCAACTGGAACCAAATGCGTATTGGAGAACAGGGACTCTACATCCATTCTCATCAACCCCTGACGAGCCTTCGGGGCCAAATGAAATAAAATTGGGTGTGATTTTATGGTGAGCATGGATTAAAAAAGGTTGTGTTTTTTGAAACAAATTACGGCTGTTTTAAATGCGTAATTGCAACCAAAGGCTTAAAAATGCTTTTCAAGTTTATCTAAATAAGTACTTCGCACTTTAGAAAAAAACACGAGATTACAAGCCTCTTTTTTTTTTAACCGAGCGAGCTCGGTCCCCAATTACTATTTACATTATTACTTACAATGGCTAAAATTTCACGAAATCCGAAAAGGCCTAAAAATGTGCATAATATGCGTTCATTTAGAAAAAATCAAAATTATGATTTTCTTAATTGGTTTTTAAAAAAGCACTAACCATAATTTGCACCAAATCCGCTCGGTGAAGTCTGATTATCAAAGGTGTGCCCCTTTCAGACTCAATGCTCCCTTCACAATCGGCAGAATCAATAGAATGATAAGGGCATAAGTTGCTTTTTAGCTGCGACTGTTAACACTAGAAAAAAATGGGTCAGTTTTTCATGAAAGGTGTACTAAGGTATGCTTTTTAAAGATATTTCCAAAAAATGCAATTTTTGAGATGTGCCCCTTTCATTCTAGATGTGCGATATAGTTTTTGAGTTATGTGACACACGATACGCATATACATCCGCACATACGTACATACAGACGTCATGAGAAAACTCGTCGTAGTTAACTCGGGGGTGGTCGAAAAGGATTTTTGGCTTTTTATATGTTTTTAGGTACATATGCACGTAGTGACAGGTCGAAAAAACTGCTCAACATTCATTCGGGGGTGAGCAAAATCCACATTTAGACCCTAATTTGAGTGATTTTTTTTTCGCGATCACAATACTTCCTTTACTACGTAAAAGGAAGTAACAAAGAGGTTTGTAAAATCGTGTTTTTTTTCTGAAGTTCGAAGTACTTATTTAGGTAAACTTGAAAAGCATTTTTAAGCCCTTGGTTGCAATTACGCATTTAAAACAGCCGTAATTTACTTAGTTTCGATCATTTTCAAATCGGAATTCAAGGTGAAAATGTACCAAGACTTCGTGAATAAAAACAATAAACGAAAGTTAACACAATTGAAAAACAAAAGCTCAGGTGCAATAGTGAGGGTGTCATTATGCTCTCCTACACAGTTCTACATTTCACCCGCGCTGCTTGTTGGATTGAGGACGCCAGTTTTTTACCCCGCCGCTGCACAGTGGTCGGTTTTGCCAATCTAGCTGGACAAAAATACTTTGGTTCGTCAAATCGAGTAGCAAGTTTTAATATTGTTGGTATATCAATAATAAACATAAAAAACATTTAAAAAAGTGTCTGTGACTAAGATCTGCCCTAGAACTACTGTCTGAAGGACTGCAGTCTATATTTTAGTTGTTTTTCCATTGCAACTCAGTTTCTTCAGATCATCTAGTCCCGTATTTCTTAGGTCTTAGAATTATTTTGGTGCTTTGTAGTTACAGGGATACTTTGTCATCACTCGAACAATAGCATATATTAAGTTCTTTCTACATTTTTTAACCCAGAAAGTGGTTTTTATGAATTGTTTTCGAATGTTTCAAAATATTTGATTTATAAGTGATTAAAAACATTTGAAAAAAACATTTGTGATACTGATATTCCTTGAATTGCATTTAACTTAGTTTCTATTATTTTACTATAGCATAGATATTTTTCGCTTCGAAAAAACTTTTAAATTTCAGTAGTAGCTTTTCGAGAACGTACTTAGCTATTTCTGCAACATCTCGTTTCGCTGCGAAATGTCTATATTTTAGTTGTTTTACCATTGCAACTCAGTTTCTTCAGATCAACTAGTCCCGTATGTCTTAGGTCTTAGAATTATTTTGGTGCTTTGTAGTTACAGGGATACTTTGTCATCACTCGAACAATAGCATATATTAAGTTCTTTCTACATTTTTTCAACATATCTGGTACATAAAAATATAACTTAGAGGGCGGAGACTTGTGGAGCATTTTTTTGCTGCCCTAATACTTTTAGTGTTATGGTGTAAAATTCATTAATTTTTCGTGTAGTTGAAAATATATCTAAAATTCGTACTAAATGTACGGCCCTTTGAGAGAATAATGTGCTTGGATGACAAAATGACAATATATAAGCACAATTTTTTTAAAACAACAGAGACATTTTATTTCACACCTCCAGGGTCCCCCGTACCTACCACAGCTTCGTGGTTTAACCTGGATAGGGCCCTGAAGGGCGCTAAAAACAACAGAGACAACAAGTAGCCAAAGTCCTCCTAAAGCATCATAAAATTTACTATTACAATCCGTGTACTTCAATCCTTTATAGGAAAAATTCCAAGAACTAACTATCTAAATTAGACGTGGTTTCTTGCTTTGTAGATATTTCAGTTGCCAAAAAAAAAAATTTTTGTCAAAAAATAACGATGTTGAAATTTTGATTTTTGTCTATCTAGATTTAAAAAATCGACCACTGTGCGCTGGTGCTACAAGCGTTTGACCTCAGAAAGGTGCCAATTGCAACCAGTAGTTTTAACAGTGTAATAGAGACCTTAAAAGTTCATGGCAATTAGATTTCATAAATTTTGTCATTTTGATTTGTAAAAGAATTTCTACGGGGCACATTAATTGTTTTATGTCCGACACCAAAGGGCGCAAAATTTTATGCTGAGCCTATAATTTCAAAGCGTGAAGCGCACATTTTTTTTTTATACAGAGCAAGATTTTCTATCTCATGGATGTAACCTATGGATGTAATAATTTTCAGGGTGTCGAAAGTAAAATTTTCAGTTTACTTCTGACACTTTTCAAGTCCTTATACTACACTTGTTTTTCACAATGATTTTTCGTATTGTGCCTTTAATTGCAAAACTAAAATTTAACATGTACAAAAAAGAACTTTTATGAATTTATTGTGTGTGCATTAGGGTGTATCGAAAAAAAAAAACTTTTTTTCGAAATTCAATTTACTAAGTTGATAAAAAGTTTTCCCTACCTACCCACAAATATATATATATATATATATATATATATATATATATATATATATATATATATATATACACTGAAGTGACAAAAGTCATGGGATACCTCTTAATATCGTGTCGGCCCTCCTTTTGCCCGGCGAAGTGCAACAACTCGACGTGGCATGGACTCAACAAGTCGTTGGAAGTCTTCTGCAGGAATATTGAGCCATGCTGTCTCGATAGACGTCCATAATTGTGAAAGCGTTGATGGGGCAGGATTTTGGGCACGAACAGACCTCTCGATGGTGTCCCATAAATGCTCAATGGGATTCATGTCGGGCGATCTAGGTGGCCAAATCATTCGTTGGAATTGTCCAGAATTTTCTTCAAACCAATTGCGAACAGTTGTGGCCCGGTGACATGGCGCATTGTCATCCATAAAAATCCCATCGTTGTTTGGGTACATGAAGTCCATGAATGGCTGCAAGTGATCTCCAAGTAGCTGCACATAAGCATTTCCAGTCAATGTTCGGTCCAGTCGCACTAGAGGACCAAGTCCATGCCATGAAAAAACAGCCCACACCATTACGGAGCCACCACCAGCTTGAACAGTGCCTTGCTGACAGTTTGAGTCCATGTCTTCGTGGGGTCTGCGCCACACTCGAACCCTATCATCGGCTCTTACCAGCTGAAATCGTGACTCATCGGACCAGGCCACGGTTTTCCATTCATCTAGGGACCAACCGATATGCTCACGTGCCCACGAGAGTCGCTGCAAGCGATGTCGTTCTGTCAGTAAATGCACTCGAGTCGGTCTTCTGCTGGAATAGCCCAAGAAATCCAAATTTTTCCGCACAGTTCTAGCAGACACGTCCATTGTACGTCCCACATTGATTTCTACGGTGATTTGACGCAGTGTTGCTTGTCTGTTAGAATTTACGACTCTTTGCAGACGTCGCCGGTCTCGATCTTTAAGTGCAGGCGGTCGACCACTGCGCTGTCCATGGTGGGATGTTATGCCTGAAATTTCATACTCTCGGCACACTCTTGACACAGTGGATCTGGGAATGTTGAATTCTCTAACGATTTCCGAAATGGCATGACCCATGCGTCTAGCTCCAACTAACATTCCGCGTTCAAAGTCTGTTAATTCACGTCGTGCGGTCATCATCACGTTAAAACCTCTTCACATGAATAACTTGAACAGAAATGAAAGCTCTGTAAAAGCACTGCGCATTTATACCTGTTCTATGCGATGCTACTGCCATCTGAAAATTTGCATATTGCTATCCCATGACTTTTGTCACTTCAGTGTATATATATATATATATATATATATGTATACAAGAATTGCTCGCTTAAAGACATAAGATATATAAAGTGAAAATTCTGTAATATTGTTTTTAAAACCGTTTGCTAGGCCGAGAAACGTGTTTCTTAAATTATGTTGATTACTTTGGTGAAAGCTTTGAAAACGTGCCAAGTGCTCAACGTTTTTTTATTTGGCCAAATGTTTATACTTAAGTTAGCCATATAGACTGCTTGTGTTCCCAAAATGTTTAAAATTTCGCCATACCAGTGTTTATGTAATTTTGCCATCATATTAGATACGCATATAGATGAAAAGACAAAAAGTAGAAGTTAAAAACCCGTAATCTAGAAAATAACTCGGCCATTAGGAGCAGATCGTAGCTAAAATTTGCTAAATAATAGGTCCCATAACCCCGAATCGTTCATTTTACTCTGCCGATGAAAAGGCCTTTGAGTTATTAATTTATTCCATGTACTTCCAAAAAATGTAATGTTACGTCATAAGCTTTTTTTCTTTTTTTTGCTCAAAAGAAAAATAAATCCACCTCAAAGTAATAGCAATTATTAAACACTTCCAAATAGTTTCGTCAAACAATAGATTTCTTTGCTTTTGTTTAAAAATAAATTAATTGTTGCCATCTGGACGAAAGAAATAAAGCCCTGTTTCAAAAATAACCGGAAAAGAAAAATTATCTATCCAAAGATTTTTATACTGTTTCAGACAGTAATTTCAGTACCATTAAAAGCAGCTTTTTTTATAAACTGTAAATAGATTTGATTTTAAGAGGTGTAATAGGCTGTTACAACTATCCTCACTTTCACCATTTTTAAAACCCTCCCACCTCCCATTACTTACCCCCCGATTTACAAAATATGGATGTCTCTTATAATGCTGTAATATATTTATTTTTGCATCAATGCACCGTTCTAAATAAACCAAAAAAACAGAGTCAACAAGTAATTTCAGTACCATTAAAAGCAGCTTTTTTTATAAACTGTAAATAGATTTGATTTTAAGAGGTGTAATAGGCTGTTACAACTATCCTCACTTTCACCATTTTTAAAACCCTCCCACCTTCCCCCCCGATTTACAAAATATGGATGTCTCTTATAATGCTGTAATATATTTATTTTTGCATCAATGCACCGTTCTAAATAAACCAAAAAAACAGAGTCAACAAGTAATTTCAGTACCATTAAAAGCAGCTTTTTTTATAAACTGTAAATAGATTTGATTTTAAGAGGTGTAATAGGCTGTTACAACTATCCTCACTTTCACCATTTTTAAAACCCTCCCACCTTCCCCATATACTTACCCCCCGATTTACAAAATATGGATGTCTCTTATAATGCTGTAATATATTTATTTTTGCATCAATGCACCGTTCTAAATAAACCAAAAAAACAGAGTCAACAAGTAATTTCAGTACCATTAAAAGCAGCTTTTTTTATAAACTGTAAATAGATTTGATTTTAAGAGGTGTAATAGGCTGTTACAACTATCCTCACTTTCACCATTTTTAAAACCCTCCCACCTTCCCCCCCGATTTACAAAATATGGATGTCTCTTATAATGCTGTAATATATTTATTTTTGCATCAATGCACCGTTCTAAATAAACCAAAAAAACAGAGTCAACAAGTAATTTCAGTACCATTAAAAGCAGCTTTTTTTATAAACTGTAAATAGATTTGATTTTAAGAGGTGTAATAGGCTGTTACAACTATCCTCACTTTCACCATTTTTAAAACCCTCCCACCTTCCCCCCCGATTTACAAAATATGGATGTCTCTTATAATGCTGTAATATATTTATTTTTGCATCAATGCACCGTTCTAAATAAACCAAAAAAACAGAGTCAACAAGTAATTTCAGTACCATTAAAAGCAGCTTTTTTTATAAACTGTAAATAGATTTGATTTTAAGAGGTGTAATAGGCTGTTACAACTATCCTCACTTTCACCATTTTTAAAACCCTCCCACCTTCCCCCCCGATTTACAAAATATGGATGTCTCTTATAATGCTGTAATATATTTATTTTTGCATCAATGCACCGTTCTAAATAAACCAAAAAAACAGAGTCAACAAGTAATTTCAGTACCATTAAAAGCAGCTTTTTTTATAAACTGTAAATAGATTTGATTTTAAGAGGTGTAATAGGCTGTTACAACTATCCTCACTTTCACCATTTTTAAAACCCTCCCACCTTCCCCCCCGATTTACAAAATATGGATGTCTCTTATAATGCTGTAATATATTTATTTTTGCATCAATGCACCGTTCTAAATAAACCAAAAAAACAGAGTCAACAAGTAATTTCAGTACCATTAAAAGCAGCTTTTTTTATAAACTGTAAATAGATTTGATTTTAAGAGGTGTAATAGGCTGTTACAACTATCCTCACTTTCACCATTTTTAAAACCCTCCCACCTTCCCCCCGATTTACAAAATATGGATGTCTCTTATAATGCTGTAATATATTTATTTTTGCATCAATGCACCGTTCTAAATAAACCAAAAAAACAGAGTCAACAAGTAATTTCAGTACCATTAAAAGCAGCTTTTTTTATAAACTGTAAATAGATTTGATTTTAAGAGGTGTAATAGGCTGTTACAACTATCCTCACTTTCACCATTTTTAAAACCCTCCCACCTTCCCCCCCGATTTACAAAATATGGATGTCTCTTATAATGCTGTAATATATTTATTTTTGCATCAATGCACCGTTCTAAATAAACCAAAAAAACAGAGTCAACAAGTAATTTCAGTACCATTAAAAGCAGCTTTTTTTATAAACTGTAAATAGATTTGATTTTAAGAGGTGTAATAGGCTGTTACAACTATCCTCACTTTCACCATTTTTAAAACCCTCCCACCTTCCCATATACTTACCCCCGATTTACAAAATATGGATGTCTCTTATAATGCTGTAATATATTTATTTTTGCATCAATGCACCGTTCTAAATAAACCAAAAAAACAGAGTCAACAAGTAATTTCAGTACCATTAAAAGCAGCTTTTTTTATAAACTGTAAATAGATTTGATTTTAAGAGGTGTAATAGGCTGTTACAACTATCCTCACTTTCACCATTTTTAAAACCCTCCCACCTTCCCCCCCGATTTACAAAATATGGATGTCTCTTATAATGCTGTAATATATTTATTTTTGCATCAATGCACCGTTCTAAATAAACCAAAAAAACAGAGTCAACAAGTAATTTCAGTACCATTAAAAGCAGCTTTTTTTATAAACTGTAAATAGATTTGATTTTAAGAGGTGTAATAGGCTGTTACAACTATCCTCACTTTCACCATTTTTAAAACCCTCCCACCTTCCCCCCGATTTACAAAATATGGATGTCTCTTATAATGCTGTAATATATTTATTTTTGCATCAATGCACCGTTCTAAATAAACCAAAAAAACAGAGTCAACAAGTAATTTCAGTACCATTAAAAGCAGCTTTTTTTATAAACTGTAAATAGATTTGATTTTAAGAGGTGTAATAGGCTGTTACAACTATCCTCACTTTCACCATTTTTAAAACCCTCCCACCTTCCCATATCTTACCCCGATTTACAAAATATGGATGTCTCTTATAATGCTGTAATATATTTATTTTTGCATCAATGCACCGTTCTAAATAAACCAAAAAAACAGAGTCAACAAGTAATTTCAGTACCATTAAAAGCAGCTTTTTTTATAAACTGTAAATAGATTTGATTTTAAGAGGTGTAATAGGCTGTTACAACTATCCTCACTTTCACCATTTTTAAAACCCTCCCACCTTCCCCCCGATTTACAAAATATGGATGTCTCTTATAATGCTGTAATATATTTATTTTTGCATCAATGCACCGTTCTAAATAAACCAAAAAAACAGAGTCAACAAGTAATTTCAGTACCATTAAAAGCAGCTTTTTTTATAAACTGTAAATAGATTTGATTTTAAGAGGTGTAATAGGCTGTTACAACTATCCTCACTTTCACCATTTTTAAAACCCTCCCACCTTCCCCCCCGATTTACAAAATATGGATGTCTCTTATAATGCTGTAATATATTTATTTTTGCATCAATGCACCGTTCTAAATAAACCAAAAAAACAGAGTCAACAAGTAATTTCAGTACCATTAAAAGCAGCTTTTTTTATAAACTGTAAATAGATTTGATTTTAAGAGGTGTAATAGGCTGTTACAACTATCCTCACTTTCACCATTTTTAAAACCCTCCCACCTTCCCCTAACTTACCCGATTTACAAAATATGGATGTCTCTTATAATGCTGTAATATATTTATTTTTGCATCAATGCACCGTTCTAAATAAACCAAAAAAACAGAGTCAACAAGTAATTTCAGTACCATTAAAAGCAGCTTTTTTTATAAACTGTAAATAGATTTGATTTTAAGAGGTGTAATAGGCTGTTACAACTATCCTCACTTTCACCATTTTTAAAACCCTCCCACCTTCCCCCCCGATTTACAAAATATGGATGTCTCTTATAATGCTGTAATATATTTATTTTTGCATCAATGCACCGTTCTAAATAAACCAAAAAAACAGAGTCAACAAGTAATTTCAGTACCATTAAAAGCAGCTTTTTTTATAAACTGTAAATAGATTTGATTTTAAGAGGTGTAATAGGCTGTTACAACTATCCTCACTTTCACCATTTTTAAAACCCTCCCACCTTCCCCCCCGATTTACAAAATATGGATGTCTCTTATAATGCTGTAATATATTTATTTTTGCATCAATGCACCGTTCTAAATAAACCAAAAAAACAGAGTCAACAAGTAATTTCAGTACCATTAAAAGCAGCTTTTTTTATAAACTGTAAATAGATTTGATTTTAAGAGGTGTAATAGGCTGTTACAACTATCCTCACTTTCACCATTTTTAAAACCCTCCCACCTTCCCATACTTACCCCCCGATTTACAAAATATGGATGTCTCTTATAATGCTGTAATATATTTATTTTTGCATCAATGCACCGTTCTAAATAAACCAAAAAAACAGAGTCAACAAGTAATTTCAGTACCATTAAAAGCAGCTTTTTTTATAAACTGTAAATAGATTTGATTTTAAGAGGTGTAATAGGCTGTTACAACTATCCTCACTTTCACCATTTTTAAAACCCTCCCACCTTCCCCCCCGATTTACAAAATATGGATGTCTCTTATAATGCTGTAATATATTTATTTTTGCATCAATGCACCGTTCTAAATAAACCAAAAAAACAGAGTCAACAAGTAATTTCAGTACCATTAAAAGCAGCTTTTTTTATAAACTGTAAATAGATTTGATTTTAAGAGGTGTAATAGGCTGTTACAACTATCCTCACTTTCACCATTTTTAAAACCCTCCCACCTTCCCCCCCGATTTACAAAATATGGATGTCTCTTATAATGCTGTAATATATTTATTTTTGCATCAATGCACCGTTCTAAATAAACCAAAAAAACAGAGTCAACAAGTAATTTCAGTACCATTAAAAGCAGCTTTTTTTATAAACTGTAAATAGATTTGATTTTAAGAGGTGTAATAGGCTGTTACAACTATCCTCACTTTCACCATTTTTAAAACCCTCCCACCTTCCCCCCCGATTTACAAAATATGGATGTCTCTTATAATGCTGTAATATATTTATTTTTGCATCAATGCACCGTTCTAAATAAACCAAAAAAACAGAGTCAACAAGTAATTTCAGTACCATTAAAAGCAGCTTTTTTTATAAACTGTAAATAGATTTGATTTTAAGAGGTGTAATAGGCTGTTACAACTATCCTCACTTTCACCATTTTTAAAACCCTCCACCTTCCCATATACTTACCCCCGATTTACAAAATATGGATGTCTCTTATAATGCTGTAATATATTTATTTTTGCATCAATGCACCGTTCTAAATAAACCAAAAAAACAGAGTCAACAAGTAATTTCAGTACCATTAAAAGCAGCTTTTTTTATAAACTGTAAATAGATTTGATTTTAAGAGGTGTAATAGGCTGTTACAACTATCCTCACTTTCACCATTTTTAAAACCCTCCCACCTTCCCCCCCGATTTACAAAATATGGATGTCTCTTATAATGCTGTAATATATTTATTTTTGCATCAATGCACCGTTCTAAATAAACCAAAAAAACAGAGTCAACAAGTAATTTCAGTACCATTAAAAGCAGCTTTTTTTATAAACTGTAAATAGATTTGATTTTAAGAGGTGTAATAGGCTGTTACAACTATCCTCACTTTCACCATTTTTAAAACCCTCCCACTCCCTATACTCCCCCCGATTTACAAAATATGGATGTCTCTTATAATGCTGTAATATATTTATTTTTGCATCAATGCACCGTTCTAAATAAACCAAAAAAACAGAGTCAACAAGTAATTTCAGTACCATTAAAAGCAGCTTTTTTTATAAACTGTAAATAGATTTGATTTTAAGAGGTGTAATAGGCTGTTACAACTATCCTCACTTTCACCATTTTTAAAACCCTCCCACCTTCCCATATACTTACCCCCCGATTTACAAAATATGGATGTCTCTTATAATGCTGTAATATATTTATTTTTGCATCAATGCACCGTTCTAAATAAACCAAAAAAACAGAGTCAACAAGTAATTTCAGTACCATTAAAAGCAGCTTTTTTTTATAAACTGTAAATAGATTTGATTTTAAGAGGTGTAATAGGCTGTTACAACTATCCTCACTTTCACCATTTTTAAAACCCTCCCACCTTCCCCCCCGATTTACAAAATATGGATGTCTCTTATAATGCTGTAATATATTTATTTTTGCATCAATGCACCGTTCTAAATAAACCAAAAAAACAGAGTCAACAAGTAATTTCAGTACCATTAAAAGCAGCTTTTTTTATAAACTGTAAATAGATTTGATTTTAAGAGGTGTAATAGGCTGTTACAACTATCCTCACTTTCACCATTTTTAAAACCCTCCCACCCCATATACTTCCCCCCGATTTACAAAATATGGATGTCTCTTATAATGCTGTAATATATTTATTTTTGCATCAATGCACCGTTCTAAATAAACCAAAAAAACAGAGTCAACAAGTAATTTCAGTACCATTAAAAGCAGCTTTTTTTATAAACTGTAAATAGATTTGATTTTAAGAGGTGTAATAGGCTGTTACAACTATCCTCACTTTCACCATTTTTAAAACCCTCCCACCTTCCCCCCCGATTTACAAAATATGGATGTCTCTTATAATGCTGTAATATATTTATTTTTGCATCAATGCACCGTTCTAAATAAACCAAAAAAACAGAGTCAACAAGTAATTTCAGTACCATTAAAAGCAGCTTTTTTTATAAACTGTAAATAGATTTGATTTTAAGAGGTGTAATAGGCTGTTACAACTATCCTCACTTTCACCATTTTTAAAACCCTCCCACCTTCCCATATACTTACCCCCCGATTTACAAAATATGGATGTCTCTTATAATGCTGTAATATATTTATTTTTGCATCAATGCACCGTTCTAAATAAACCAAAAAAACAGAGTCAACAAGTAATTTCAGTACCATTAAAAGCAGCTTTTTTTATAAACTGTAAATAGATTTGATTTTAAGAGGTGTAATAGGCTGTTACAACTATCCTCACTTTCACCATTTTTAAAACCCTCCCACCTTCCCCCCCCGATTTACAAAATATGGATGTCTCTTATAATGCTGTAATATATTTATTTTTGCATCAATGCACCGTTCTAAATAAACCAAAAAAACAGAGTCAACAAGTAATTTCAGTACCATTAAAAGCAGCTTTTTTTATAAACTGTAAATAGATTTGATTTTAAGAGGTGTAATAGGCTGTTACAACTATCCTCACTTTCACCATTTTTAAAACCCTCCCACCTTCCCCCCCCGATTTACAAAATATGGATGTCTCTTATAATGCTGTAATATATTTATTTTTGCATCAATGCACCGTTCTAAATAAACCAAAAAAACAGAGTCAACAAGTAATTTCAGTACCATTAAAAGCAGCTTTTTTTATAAACTGTAAATAGATTTGATTTTAAGAGGTGTAATAGGCTGTTACAACTATCCTCACTTTCACCATTTTTAAAACCCTCCCACCTTCCCCCCCGATTTACAAAATATGGATGTCTCTTATAATGCTGTAATATATTTATTTTTGCATCAATGCACCGTTCTAAATAAACCAAAAAAACAGAGTCAACAAGTAATTTCAGTACCATTAAAAGCAGCTTTTTTTATAAACTGTAAATAGATTTGATTTTAAGAGGTGTAATAGGCTGTTACAACTATCCTCACTTTCACCATTTTTAAAACCCTCCCACCTTCCCCATATACTTACCCCCCGATTTACAAAATATGGATGTCTCTTATAATGCTGTAATATATTTATTTTTGCATCAATGCACCGTTCTAAATAAACCAAAAAAACAGAGTCAACAAGTAATTTCAGTACCATTAAAAGCAGCTTTTTTTATAAACTGTAAATAGATTTGATTTTAAGAGGTGTAATAGGCTGTTACAACTATCCTCACTTTCACCATTTTTAAAACCCTCCCACCTTCTCCCCCCCGATTTACAAAATATGGATGTCTCTTATAATGCTGTAATATATTTATTTTTGCATCAATGCACCGTTCTAAATAAACCAAAAAAACAGAGTCAACAAGTAATTTCAGTACCATTAAAAGCAGCTTTTTTTATAAACTGTAAATAGATTTGATTTTAAGAGGTGTAATAGGCTGTTACAACTATCCTCACTTTCACCATTTTTAAAACCCTCCCACCTTCCCCCCCGATTTACAAAATATGGATGTCTCTTATAATGCTGTAATATATTTATTTTTGCATCAATGCACCGTTCTAAATAAACCAAAAAAACAGAGTCAACAAGTAATTTCAGTACCATTAAAAGCAGCTTTTTTTATAAACTGTAAATAGATTTGATTTTAAGAGGTGTAATAGGCTGTTACAACTATCCTCACTTTCACCATTTTTAAAACCCTCCCACCTTCCCCCCCGATTTACAAAATATGGATGTCTCTTATAATGCTGTAATATATTTATTTTTGCATCAATGCACCGTTCTAAATAAACCAAAAAAACAGAGTCAACAAGTAATTTCAGTACCATTAAAAGCAGCTTTTTTTATAAACTGTAAATAGATTTGATTTTAAGAGGTGTAATAGGCTGTTACAACTATCCTCACTTTCACCATTTTTAAAACCCTCCCACCTCCCCATATACTTACCCCCCGATTTACAAAATATGGATGTCTCTTATAATGCTGTAATATATTTATTTTTGCATCAATGCACCGTTCTAAATAAACCAAAAAAACAGAGTCAACAAGTAATTTCAGTACCATTAAAAGCAGCTTTTTTTATAAACTGTAAATAGATTTGATTTTAAGAGGTGTAATAGGCTGTTACAACTATCCTCACTTTCACCATTTTTAAAACCCTCCCACCTTCCCCCCCGATTTACAAAATATGGATGTCTCTTATAATGCTGTAATATATTTATTTTTGCATCAATGCACCGTTCTAAATAAACCAAAAAAACAGAGTCAACAAGTAATTTCAGTACCATTAAAAGCAGCTTTTTTTATAAACTGTAAATAGATTTGATTTTAAGAGGTGTAATAGGCTGTTACAACTATCCTCACTTTCACCATTTTTAAAACCCTCCCACCTTCCCCATACTACCCCCGATTTACAAAATATGGATGTCTCTTATAATGCTGTAATATATTTATTTTTGCATCAATGCACCGTTCTAAATAAACCAAAAAAACAGAGTCAACAAGTAATTTCAGTACCATTAAAAGCAGCTTTTTTTATAAACTGTAAATAGATTTGATTTTAAGAGGTGTAATAGGCTGTTACAACTATCCTCACTTTCACCATTTTTAAAACCCTCCCACCTTCCCCCCCGATTTACAAAATATGGATGTCTCTTATAATGCTGTAATATATTTATTTTTGCATCAATGCACCGTTCTAAATAAACCAAAAAAACAGAGTCAACAAGTAATTTCAGTACCATTAAAAGCAGCTTTTTTTATAAACTGTAAATAGATTTGATTTTAAGAGGTGTAATAGGCTGTTACAACTATCCTCACTTTCACCATTTTTAAAACCCTCCCACCTTCCCCCCCGATTTACAAAATATGGATGTCTCTTATAATGCTGTAATATATTTATTTTTGCATCAATGCACCGTTCTAAATAAACCAAAAAAACAGAGTCAACAAGTAATTTCAGTACCATTAAAAGCAGCTTTTTTTATAAACTGTAAATAGATTTGATTTTAAGAGGTGTAATAGGCTGTTACAACTATCCTCACTTTCACCATTTTTAAAACCCTCCCACCTTCCCTATCTACCCCGATTTACAAAATATGGATGTCTCTTATAATGCTGTAATATATTTATTTTTGCATCAATGCACCGTTCTAAATAAACCAAAAAAACAGAGTCAACAAGTAATTTCAGTACCATTAAAAGCAGCTTTTTTTATAAACTGTAAATAGATTTGATTTTAAGAGGTGTAATAGGCTGTTACAACTATCCTCACTTTCACCATTTTTAAAACCCTCCCACCTTCCCCCCCGATTTACAAAATATGGATGTCTCTTATAATGCTGTAATATATTTATTTTTGCATCAATGCACCGTTCTAAATAAACCAAAAAAACAGAGTCAACAAGTAATTTCAGTACCATTAAAAGCAGCTTTTTTTATAAACTGTAAATAGATTTGATTTTAAGAGGTGTAATAGGCTGTTACAACTATCCTCACTTTCACCATTTTTAAAACCCTCCCACCTTCCCCATATACTTACCCCCCGATTTACAAAATATGGATGTCTCTTATAATGCTGTAATATATTTATTTTTGCATCAATGCACCGTTCTAAATAAACCAAAAAAACAGAGTCAACAAGAGCGAGAAAAATTTAAATTTCAGATATAAGTGATGTGAAAAGATTTACCGCAAAGTAAACAAATAACAAATATAATACTGCCATTGCATATTTTTCTTAAACATATCAGTTAAGGAACTAATAAATGGGATTATAATGCTTTTGAAATGTTTTCAGGTGAAAATCTTATTTTTGATATGACTGAATTATTTCTCGTAAGTGAAGTAGACATTATAGCGATGAAGAAACACTTTCATTTTTACAAAATATTGACTTAAAATTTTCATAGTGCAGTGCAAATATAAAAATTCATGTTATAAAGAAATATTATTTTCAATAATGTTTTCCAATTTAAAATGTGTTGCTAATGAATGCATTTATGATATGAAAATTCCTTCCAGAAGCACTTCAAAGACATGCTTAGAGATATTTTCTTCTATGCAAGCGAATCAGTTTACTGAATAAGATTGTCAAAGAGAAGCATATGAAATGAACTGTTTTTATGAGGAATTATCGATTATTTTCGCTATTTCGAGCTACGTTTTGCTTGGTGCGGGGAGGTTCAAAAGGGTATTTCATCACAAAAAATAGTTTCACTCTGAAGTATCATTCAAATTGGAAGAGTTTAGTGTCCAAACAAACTCAATTCATTTTTCTAATTAATTTTACTAGAGACAACGCACATGCACTGATTTAGTTGGTTTCAAAGAAAACCGATCCGTCATGTAAGTTTCCACCTAATTGAGCTGGATGTGTTCCTAATTGCTTTCTAGTGTGAGAGTATCCAAAAAGAAGTGCCAAATAAAGATTTAAATAAAAATGTATAAAATATTCACCTTGAATTCCGATTTGAAAATGATGGAAACTTGTAAGTTAATTCATTTTCTCATAGTTCAGACTTTGCAACATATTTTAAGGAACTCATGACTTGTATTTAGCTCAGTAGTTTTAAAATGCTATTGACAAATGCTATGCCAATGCTACAGCATTATCTGTACCGAAAATGAAGAGGGAAGGTATTTTATGGATCCCTTTCAAGAACGATCAAAAATATTCAGTTGTGTTATACGATTAATAAAAAAATTGAATAGTTTCATTAACTTCTAAAACTTTAATCAAGAGTAACATATTAATACGTATGCATAGTAGGGTATGTCATAAAAATGAAAGTTTTTTTTTTTCGACTTGGTACACGCACTTTTCAATGTATTCACTCATTTTGAGTTGATTGGTACAAAAAAAAGTTTTTGGAAAAAAATTTTAGCTACCGGGAAAACGCAATTTACATAAAAGGGTTTTTTTCAAAAAAATCACTACTTTCAGGTTGAATATGCAATATAGCTGCGGGAGTTTTTTAAAAGATTGTTCTGCTATCTTAAATGCATGCTTTTAACTCTAATGAATGTACTTTCCTCATAAAAAATACAATTAAGTAAACATTTCGTCTCTTTTTGTTTTTAAAAAGAGCAGAAACTATCGGTAATCGTTCCTACTGAAACGGGTTACTCTTCTGGTCAACTGACACCGGTGTCTTCGTTAGGCAGTCAGCTGTTCAGGGAATAATGCCACCTGCAACTGGGGAAGTGACCCCCCATTTTACTTATTACCTCCCCCCCCCCCCCAATATAACTTTTGACCAGCAGACGCGTTCTAACCAAAATGTCTCTCATCCTACATATATAATTATGAACATGAATTCTTTTAAGAATTTGTACCCGATCTTTCTTTTTTACCTTTAGAATTTTACACAAAATTTAATCTTCATTTAAACAAAAATTTTCTGAAAAGTTTGTCTCATTTTTTTTTTTAATTTTTCGATGATTTTAAGGATTTCCTCATCTTTTTGCTGTTTTTCTAATATAACTTCTTTAGACAAGTTATTCTTTGGTTGTAAAATATTAATGTTATTTATCAAAATTGTATCTAACTCCTCGTCATCATAAACTCTGCTTAAAAAATCCGACTGGTTCAATTTTCCGGGCAAAAATTTTATTTGCATATCGAAATCGGTTAAGTACAAAAGCCATCTCGAAACGATATCAGGTTGTTTTTCAATGTGAATGATTTCACTTAAGCTCTTACAATCACAAAAGACAATAAATTTATTCCCATACAAAATTTCTCTGAAATGTTTAATGGAAGAAAAACTTGCAAATAATTCCCTTCTCACAGATGGGTATTTTGACTCAACAGGTGATAACTTCTTAGAAAAAAATTCGAGAGGAAAAAATTGGTTATTAATTTTTTGCATGAGAATTCCTGAAATAGCAACTTTGCTTGCATCACACTGTTAAAAATGATTTGCTTGAAAATGAGACAAAATAGTGACTTATTTTTTCCGAGTCAATTGGTCTTGAATTTGAGTCTCCGAAAATTTAAGTTTTGAGACTGTTACTTAAATATTTCACAAATACGGAAAAGGGAAATATTAGTTTATTTACATTGAACCAATTTAAATTCGCAGAAAAAGACAAAGTTTATCATCATAAAACGATTTTCTATCTCTACAAATCCGCTTATTTCCAATAAAATTAAAGGACTATTTATTTCTTACGCGTGACTAACCACACCCCACCATTCAACTCCGACGAAAACAGATATCACTACGCGAGCAGGAAAGGGAATTTCCCCAGCGCCGATGGAAGCGATAATGGGTAAGTTTTTAATTTTCAGTATTATGATTATGAATAGTTTCCCTGCTTTTATTTTTATTTGATACCTTTTTTGAATCAACCAGTTGTCTTAGCAATAAGTATAGCACAAGTTTTAACTTTATCGATTTTAATAACGGACCAATTACCCGCGAAATCTAAGCCTGTCCTGTATCTATGTGTGTAAGTGGTAAGCTGTTTTTAGCATTATTTACATTGAGTTTACACCCTTTGTGTCCCCCCCCCCCCCTCTCTCGAAATAATTCGAAATGACGGATCTTGTATGTGGTTACAGGGTTGGCATTGTTTTTTACCATCTGTGTGGTTTTTACCATGGTATTTACCGCCCTTAGAAGAACCCATTTTCTCCATGGTTTTTACCACCTAGGACAAAAAATAAAACCTTCAAGGGGTTTCCTTTCAATAAAAATGTTTTTGATTTTAAAAATGTAAGTTTAGGTTAAATGATCAAGGCTGTACAAACATGAACAATCTCTCCCTCCCCTTTTTTAAATTTTAATCAAATTTCAACGACAGTAATCATTCGTTCAAAGCTAGAACTTAAGTTACGAACAATACCATAATATCCACCCCCTCCTAATATGAGCTATGTACACGGGGGGGGGGGGGATCCTAATGAAAAGGAAAGCATTTTTTTATTTTGATGGTGATGAAATGTGTTTTTAATGTTGACTTTGCTGGTTTTTGTGAGCCCACAAAATAAAAAAATGCTTCTAAAAATATTTGCCGTTGTTGTTTTCTTTTGCAATATGTGCTAAAGAATAAATGAAAATCTAAACTCATTCATTATTTGTTATTGTAAAAATTCTCAGCTTAAAACATAATTATTGTTTCGGTAATTTTATTCAAATAATTTTCAACAGATATGTTTGTTAAGTTCATTCATGCGTAAAATAAATGCAGTTAATTTTTTCTAAAGAAAATTTTTAAAGAAAGGAAAACACAAATTTAATAATATAAATATTTGTATCCTGTCAACATTCATTCTGTGGAAAAATGCAATTTTTTCGTGTGCACGATTACAGTGCAATAGCTGATTTAGTTTAGTATAATTCACATGTAACACAAATAAATTATTTTGATTAACATTCATTTATATTACCTACTGATGAACTTAAAAAAATTAGTGAGATTATTAATTTATCCGAAACGAAAACCTTCCCTCTTATTTATTTATTTATTCTACACATCTTTAACTCGTGAGATAGTTGTCATTTCATTACTTGTCACATGGTGTTTTTGGTAATATGAAATAATATATTAAGACAAAATAACACATAGGACATAATAGTAAAATATAAGATCTATGCAGAGGCGTATTTAGAAAGGGGCAAACATTATTTCCTAGGTTTTTCTCATGTCCTAGTTAAACCAGTTTTTCCAGGGGAAAACCCAACCCTGTGTATGAGGAAACGTAGAAATATATCAACAACAGCAAAACAATCTATTAAGTGTTTGACTTTTTCCAATTGCTTACTTTTGTAATTTCCATCTCTATGTCTCGAAACCTCCCTTTGTCGAATTTTTCTTGTGTTCCGTGATTCGAGATAGACAGGTTCGACTGTATAAATTTATGGTATGCAATTATAATCCACTCCTAAAATGGCTGTAGCAACTCAATATGTAAAATAAATAAAGGTAAAATTTGTCTACTGACAACTTAGTTAAATTTTACTATCTTAAACTATATTAATATAACATAAAGAGGAGATCTCAAACACCGGTGGCACTGTACTTTTAATGTAAACAATCATGTTTGAAATTAGTTAATTGTCCTATTTATGAAGAACTTTCCATATGTGATCAGTTTGTGTATTAAATAATTTCAGATGTTGAATAGAGATGCACCGAGTACTCGGTAAATATTCGTATTCGGTACTCGGCCAAATTTGAATCGGGTACTCGGCCGATACCGAGTAAATGTAAATAATTGAATATTATTCAAGATATTTTTTTCAGTAATTAAAAAGATGCAAAAATATGTATAATGCAATTATTTACAATTGCTATATTAATAAAATATGACTTGAATTTTATGTAAAAGTTTTAAAAACAGGTTTAAAACCAAATCAGTGTAAAAGCTAACTAAGGGTGTGCGAATCGGGTACTCGGAAATTTGAATCGGGTACTCGGCCGATACCGAGTAAATGTAAATAATTGAATATTATTCAAGATATTTTTTTCAGTAATTAAAAAGATGCAAAAATATGTATAATGCAATTATTTACAATTGCTATATTAATAAAATATGACTTGAATTTTATGTAAAAGTTTTAAAAACAGGTTTAAAACCAAATTAGTGTAAAAGCTAACTAAGGATGTGCGAATCGGGTGCTCGGAAATTTGAATCGGGTACTCGGCTGATACCGAGTAAATGTAAATAATTGAATATTATTCAAGATATTTTTTTCAGTAATTAAAAAGATGCAAAAATATGTATAATGCAATTATTTACAATTGCTATATATTAATAAAATATTACTTGAATTTTATGTAAAAGTTTTAAAAACAGGTTTAAAACCAAATTAGTGTAAAAGCTAACTAAGGGTGTGCGAATCGGGTACTCGGAAATTTGAATCTGGTACTCGGCCGATACCGAGTAAATGAAAATAATTGAATATTATTCAAGATATTTTTTTCAGTAATTAAAAAGATGCAAAAATATGTATAATGCAATTATTTACAATTGCTATATTAATAAAATATGCATTGAATTTTATGTAAAAGTTTTGAAAACAGGTTTAAAACAAATTAGTGCAAAAGCTAACTAAGGGTGTGCGAATGTAGTTACCTTTTTCATATTGCATATTGGTGTTGGGCAACTTACCTATGATCAGGAACAATCCAAGTGATCCTTAAGTCAAATATTAATTAAATTGTTAAAAAAAAACTTTGTCTCATATTCCAATATATTCCTAATCAAACTTGTGGCATAATGATAACAACACAGAAGTAAAAATGAGTAAATTTTAAAGTGAGAAAAAGATTGACTTCTAATACTAAAAGAAAAAAATTCCTGTTCACTGGTCAGTAGGGCCCGTAAGATTTTTTAGTTATTTCTAACCCTGTATGTGTATGTATGTACTCGGTACTCGGCCGAGTAGTGAAAGGCCGAGTACTCGGCCAAAGTGCTACTTGGTGCATCTCTAATGTTGAACCTTCTCTTTGGTATGTTAAAACCTAGTGTGTATGTGTGGTAAGAAAGTTGGTTTTCTTTGTTATTGTTTTGATTTGGTTAAATAATTTGTTTGTTGCATGTTTATCAGCTTTAATGCAATTAGACCAGGGGTTCTCAAACTTTTCCAGTTCACAGCACCTTTTGTGGAATTAAAATTTTCTCACATCTCCTCCTCTAATCTCTGTTATGTATGAATGTATTGAAAATATGGACACTCTCCGTTAGGGTGGAGTGAAAAAAATTAATTTTCGAATTTCAAACCCCTGGGGTTTCAAACGTTGCCTTTTGGCTCCACTAAATTACTCTTAAAATTTTAGCCCCCAAGGATAGTACCTTTAGGTTTCCATATTGTCCCAAAAAACTCCAAAAATACCAAAAATCGACCTTTTTCGAATTGATTTTCAAAATTGAAAATACATATTTTGGAAATGAAAGGGGTTTTGAAAGTTAACTCCGTGTTTAAAATTTCTATATTGTGTACACTTGGTTTTTTTCGTATCGTGTGAAAATGAAAGCTAAAATGTCGATTTTCGGTTATTTTTTTGGCTTTTGGGAAATTTAGAGAAATTACTCCTATTGAACTCAAACTTGTAAGAGATACTAATGGAACTAAGAGTTCATATTTATATCCCCTAACATTTCTAAAATATGTATTTTCAATATCGTAAAAAAAAGTTCGAACTTTTGGTACTTTTGATATTATTTGGGAGAATGTGGAAACCTAAAGATATTGTTCTAGGTAGTGGAGATAAAAGGCAACTTTTGAGACCCCAGGCGATTCGAAATTTGAAAATTTATTTTTTTTTCTCCCTGGCATCATTAGGGTGTCCCGAAAATTTTTTTTTCTGATTTTCTCAATGCAAGACCCCCCAAAATTTGCGAAATTGATCGTAAATAACATAAATAGTTTTAAAAATGGAATAAAATTATATCTTTAGGGTTCTACCGATCTTCAAAGTTTTGAAAAATCGTCATTTTTATGGCAATATATTCGTTATTCTTAATTTCGGCACCTAGACTAAACACAAAAAAATATTTACTCTTAATGGCAATACATACTGCCTATTTTTATTTAGGGAAACCTTCTGCTCTTCTACGCATGCGTCATGAATTAAGGGAAAAGACAAGTGGACGCTAATGTTTTAACTGGACTGATTTCTTCGAAACTGATCCTCTGTTGTTCTTATTTCTAATGAAAATACTCAAAAAGATTGTTTTAAACTTTAATTAGATAAAAAATTCGACCAATCTTTTTTTTTTCGTCTTTTTAATGTTTTACCAGTTAAAAAAATAATTGAAACTTTCGTGCAATTTTTCGCAAAATAAAACATAAATCATGATCATAATTTTTAGTGTGAATAAAATTAAATTTATTATAAAATAAAAGTTTGAGTGTGAAAAATAAAAAGATCGCAATCGGTAATAACAAGAAACGAACAGCGTAAAAAGAAAAACATATGGTGATTGATAGAGCTCAAATACTTCGGTTACCCCTTTCTGCAGTAGAATCGTCCATAAGGCGCCAGGTGCGTGACGTTTCGATTTGCATGCAGCGACACCACTTTGAATTGTTTAAGTTTTAACTTGAGTTTTTCGATTGTTAAAGTGTTAAAAGCTGATTTTGAGAATTTTTAAAGAATGAGTTCGAGGCGTAGTGAGACTACCTGTGCTATATTGGGACCATACAAAGAACTTGACGATCAGCAGCTACCAACTATAAGGGAAGTCATTAAATTTATTTTATTTGTGAAGAACGACTTGAAGTGTAAATATAATGGAAAGGACCCGTCCAATTCCGATGTATATGAAATAGTTTCTGAACAGATAAAAAACATTTGGACAAAAGCATCAATTCCAGTCGTTACTAAGGAACGAATCGTGCAATTACTGAAATTTTATTTCGAAAAGTACCTTAGTTTAAAACGATACCCCAAAAGCAAAAGAAATAATAGTTTTGAAAACAAACTGAAGTACTTTTTAGAGTCATCTGAGAAACTTTTCGACGTTGCGGCCTGTAAGTGTGCTTCATTTGAGTCTTGTTCCTGTATAAAACTCAAGAAAGTTCCCTTCAATGAGAGAAGCTTTTTGTTGGATCAAAGAAGTAACAGGAAAATGGCGATAAGAGGCATTGATAAGAAAGAAACAGCTAGATTAATTAAACGACAGCAAAGAAAAATTAAAGAATCAATAAGGGCAGCAAAAAAAACTTGTTCTTCTGAAAGAAACTATTCTGTTTCAGCAAATTTTGATGTCGATTCGGTGCATGAATTTGCCACCGATATCTCTTCGATATCAGAAGCATCCCCTATCGAAAACATGCCCTCGACAAATACACCATCGACTTCAACGACGATTAGGAATACGCTGTCTTTGCCAACAGTAGCTAAGGTATGTGATAGATACGGTTTATCTACGCGTTCTGCTGCTGCTGTTGCTTCTGCAGTTTTGGCTGATGTTGGTTTGGTTTCGACAGAAGATTTTACTCTAGTTGTTGACAAAAATAAGATCCACAGAGCTGTTACTAAAGCCCGTGAAGAAGCTTCCAAAAGTATATCAAGAAATCCCATAAAAAGTCTTTATTTTGATGGGCGAAAAGACAGGACTTTGATGAATGAAAAAATAGTTGATCGTTACCATCGCAGAGAAATTTTAGAAGAACACATCTCAGTTATAACAGAACCTGGATCAATTTATTTAGGGCACACAACTCCAAGTCGTGGTACAGCAAAGGGAATCTTCGCTTCGATCACAGCTCTATTAGAGGGTCAAGGTTTGAATTTAGAAGATGTGATTTGCGTTGGATGTGATGGAACTGCAATTAACACTGGTTGGAAGGGTGGTGTGATTCAATATCTAGAGGAGTACTTGGAGAGACCTTTACAATGGTGTGTTTGTATGCTTCATGCCAATGAGTTACCCCTTCGCCATTTATTCTTGAGCTTAGATGGTTGCACTTTGGGTCCTAGAGGATATTCTGGACCGATTGGAAAACAATTAACTGGTTGCGAAAATAAAACTCCGGTGTATTTTTGTGCGGTAGAAGGTAATTTGCCTAGTTTGCCGAAAAATGTAATCGATCAACTGAGTACGGATCAAAAATACCTTTATGAAATTTGTCAAACTGTATCAACTGGTTCCTGTACTCCTGAGCTTGCAAACCGTCAACCTGGAAAAATGACGCACTCGAGATGGCTTACTTCTGCTAATCGTATACTCAGACTATACGTTAGTACTCTTAATCCATCAGAAAATTTGCGGTTGCTTGTCAACTACGTGGTTAAAGTATATGCTCCAATTTGGTTCCTAATCAAGCAAAAGTCGTCTTTTAAGGATGCAGCCAAACATATTTTTCAAATGATTGTGTACTCTCGATTTTTACCCGAGAACCTGCGATTAGTTGTGGATTCTGTTATTGAAAGGAATGGTTTTTTTGCGCACCCAGAAAACCTACTTATAAGTATGCTGTTTGATGATAGAGACCACATTCGAGAGCTAGCATTGCGAAGAATTAAAAAAGCTAGAGCTGCTGAAAATAGCAATAAACGCAGGATATTTAAACCTCCAAAAATAAACTTTTCCGCAAGAGATTACACCGACATAATTGTCTGGCATGAGTGCCAGGTTACAGCACCACCGGTTCTTCGACATATTTCTAACAAGGACCTTCAAATCATGGCAAAAGGTAAGAGCTTGCAAATTGTTGACTTTCCTTGTCACACACAATCTGTGGAAAGATGTGTTAAACTAATTACAGAGGCTTCACAAAGCGTAACAAACGCAAATTCTAGAGATGGTTTTGTTAGAAACAGGTTGCAATCTCGAGCGGAAATGCCAAATTTCGGACACAAAAGTCAGTTTAAATTCTAACCTTTTTTTACCAATTACAAACTGTAATTGATTTGTTTTGTATTCTTTGGCTTTGTTTCATTAATTTAAAAATAAAATGTTTTTCAAACTTGATTTTTGTATTCTTTTAAGCATATGGATTAGATCTGTCAAAACGTAAAATTTACAAAACTTCAAAGAGCGGTAGAGCCCTCAAGATGATAAACAATTCTAATTTTTTTACCTTTTTCGTAATCTGTGAGAAATTACGCAAGTTTTGATACCTCTTGTGACAGTGTAGCTACAAATTTTTTTTTTCTCATACAAGGACGGGACACCCTAGGCATCATGCTTCAGTCACTTAAGGGGAAACTTCCTGCCGAATGCTTAATATTGACTTGTGTTTGAATTTATTTTGTTTTTTGTTCCAGTCCCAAAATTTAAGTTTACAATAGTGTAACGAGTCCGTAGCACCTTCAACTTTCTTCAAATGAGCATTCCAATCTTGAGGAAGTAACTATAAATTTATTTACAAGTATTTACACTATTTACAATATGAGCAGGAAACAATTGCTAAACATCCAGCAATTAGGCAGCAAACAGTACACTGTACTCTCAACAGTAACTCAGCACCACGTATCAAACGTGAACAGTAATTAAGCAATTACAAAAGCAAAACAACCATTCGCCAAGCGAACGAAAACGAGCATCTCAGAAATCCCATCTGAGAAAAACTGACTGACTTGTGTTCAAGGCCAGCTATTTATACACGAAACGATTTCCCAA
>JAXGGA010008353.1:0-57420 GCA_038373865.1 Uloborus plumipes
CTCCTCTTTGTTTTGCATATGCTGGGGTATATATAAACTTTTGAAGCCATAAAGAGCCTAATTACACAGGCCTGCGAAATTAAACTTTTTGAAAAATATAAGTTTTCGTTAATCTTTATATTATTTTTTACGCTGATTTCTAAATAACCGCCATTTTTCTTCCTCCCGTCAGGATTTTTTCTAAAGTTTTTATTTTTGCTGCAATATTCCATCTTTTGGAAAATTCATTGGTTTTATATGGGCCCCCCAGTAGCTAGTATGGAAAACCCAGTAGCTAGTATGCTGTAACCAAGCTTGGAGTAATCGCCGATTACGTCATCGTAATCTGTGTAATCGATTACAATTTTTTGTAATCGTAATCATAATCGTAATTTGGAAATGAGACTCTCGTAATCGTGTAATCGTAATTTTAATCAAGCATTTCTTGCGTAATCGTAATTGTAATCTAACTTTAAATAATCGTAATTTTGCCTTGTAATCGTGTAATCCAGACTTGCTGAAAGTGAAAGCTTCTAAGTTGCGTTTCTACAATGTTATGGGAAAAAGATAAGGATTCTATCTGGGCCCCGGGAAAAAGCACTCCAGGGAAGGAGCGTGTTCTTTGTCTTGGGGTCCCGGTTCAATGCAAGCTTCAGAAAGACAGCAAGCTGTTTCGTGCTCGTTAAGAGAGTCATAAAGCGAGCCCTAACGTAAGTGCTTTGCAACCTCAGGCGCATATGACCAGACCGTCCCTCCTGATTTTTAGGATGGGTCATCAATTTTCCCTTTCATCAGCTGTCAATGATAGCTACAAACGAAGCTGTTCTACCTCGGACGAGAACAGTAGATATCAAATTACGAACACATACTTTTCGGCTTAACAGGACTTTATACTCAGGCCTCTAAACCAGTGTTTCCCAACCTTTTTGAGCTCATCGCCCCCTTCAAGACGCTGATTGTCACCTATCGCCCCCCCCCACCCCTTTTCTTCCTCGAAAAAAACCATAAGTTGGCGCAAGTGAACATCGCGATATTATTAAAAATATAAATACGTAACTTTAATTTGAAGTAAAATGTACGCAATAAAGCAATTATAACCAATCAATTTTAAACTAAAAATATTAATTAATGAATAAAATACCTTCATTTTTTTCTTTCACAAAGCGAACTGATATAGCATTTGAAGGGTAACATTAAACTAAGATCATAGACGTACTTTTCAAAAAACAGAAGTACATTTTTCAAGAAATTATTTTCTTTTCTACCCTGGAATCTGGGGGAATTAAAATCATTGAAACTAAAAATTTGAAGGAAAATAAGTTGAAAATCTGAAAATTCATAAAGTTGACAATGAATGGCAAAATACTTCCTAAGGTTCATCCAAGGTGCAAGGAGGAACCTCTTGAACTTTAATTTGTTTCTTTCTTAACTTGTGATTAATTGTTTGAACTTTAAGCAACCGGTTTCGTACATGTTTACAATTTTGGTTTTTGCTACCCTTTTATTACTACTGTTTTCTCTTCCAAAACCCATTGCCCCCCTACCGTCCCTTTGATGAATCAAATCTTCCCTTTGGGGGCGATTGCTCTAGGTTGAGAATTACTGCTCTAAACAGTTGCATGGTTTTTTATTTTTTCCCTTTTTCTTTCATTAGCGAAAGAGGAGGAAATTTTGCAAAAGAAGAGGGAATTTGCAACTGCTTTAGTTATCATTTAATAATTATTTGCAATACAGCACTCTGGTGACTTTTTTTAAAAATATTTTCACACATAATTTAATCTTAAATTTATGCTAAATTATGCTGTTATTTTTAATCATTAAGTATGTTAAGATGAAAAAATGTGTATTTCAGATTTTTAAAACATTGCTATAGTAATTAAACCCTAATTATTTTTAAGTATTACTTATCTTTTTGTGCTTTGAATAATTTCTATATTTTTAATATTTATGTTCATTATTTTAATTTCATGGTTTAAGTGGCAATAATTACACTTCAGTATACTTTAAAAAAATGTGACATAAAATATTATTATAAAATGGTCATACACACATGCAAATAAATAAATAAATCCTCAAGTGAAGAATATACATTAGTTGCAATCATCTTATAATATTAGTGGATCAAAAATCATAATTTTTATCTATGACACTGTTGTCGCGAATGAGCATTTTATATGTTATATACATTATATATATTTAACACCCCTGCGACGAGAAACACATTTTATGATTTGCACAACCCTTTGCAATCTTGCTCTTATTGAAACAAAAATTTTATCCATGCATTAGGTATGAAAAATTTTAAATTTTATAAGAATATTATATTTGAGAATTTATTATTCTAATGCTGATTACATTAAGACAATTTATAAATTGTAAATTTATATTTTTCCTGATAATAATTTTTTACCAGAATAAATAGATGGTAAAATATAAAAATATTACAAAATTTTATAAAAATATTACTCGCTGCACAATATTGTAATATTTTTAAGAAGGTTTAAATTTTACATGTTTCGTTTTCCTTCCACTTAACTGATAAGGCATAAAATTAGCGAACCAAAACTTGACCCCTCCCCCTTTTAAAACTTCTGGATCCTCCTCTGTATATGTATATTTCTCACAAATCGGTAATCGTGTAATCGAAATCGTAATCGACAGATAATAATCGTAATGGATTACATTTTTTTACGTAATCTAATCGTTGCTGTAATCGTAATAGCGATTTGGCAGAGGTTTGTAATCGTAATCGTAATTGTAATGTGCAATTTTTCACGCTCGTAATCATAATCGTAATCGATTACGTTTTCTCGTAATTGACTCCAAGCCTGGCTGTAACAATTTTAAAACAGAAAAAAATAAAACAAAAAAGGTTTATGTTTACGTATTTCGATGTAAAAAGTTAAAACCCAAGAGAACTTTGAGTATTTTCTCTCTTGCAGAGAAGAAGATACGTGCAATGTGGCAACAGGGTCTTTGCCATATAAAATCAACAAATTGTCTAGATTTCCGTGCTGCACCACTTTTTTTTTTTTTTTTTTTTGACTTGATGAAATTTAAACAATCTGCATCAATATTCTGTAATCCCAAACTTTTTTTTTCTTTTAAAGATTTTTATTCTGGGTATATAGTAGGGTGAGTCGAAAAAATCGATTTTTTTTATTTCGAAATCGCATTACCTCTCAAAAGTTGTGGTTTAGTATCCACAACTTGGGAAAAATAAGGAAAAAATTCTAAGTTGACGTCTTCGGTTCGCGCATGAGGCTCAAAGTTGGAAAAAATATGTTACAAATGGAAATTTTCAAAAAGAAAAAAGAAAAAAAAAACTAACTTTTTATAATGCAAATACCATAAGCTGTAAATATTTTGTGCATTTTTTAATCTAAAAAAAATATTTTATAGCTTTTACATATGATCTTTAGTTTGCACATCAGCCTTAAATTGGGCTAAAATCGCCTACAATGTCAAATTTCGAAAATATCGATTTTTTTAATTTCGAAATCGCATTACCTCTCAAAAGTTGTGGTTTGGGATCCAAAATTTGGGAAAAATAAATAAAAAATCTAAGTTGACTACTTTGGTTCGCGCATGAGGCTCAAAGTTGGAAAATATATGCTAAAAATGGAAATTTTCAAAAAATAATTTGAAAAAAAAGTAATTTTTTTTCTATCGAAACTGCTTTAAATTGTTAGTAGATAACATAAGTTGAACCCAAAAAATTATATATAACTTTTAGAAGATACATTCTGTTTGTGCATAAGGCTCAAGATATGAAAAAAAAATGTCAAAAACTGAACCAGAACGCACTATGTCGGCGCTGTGCCGGTATATTTTTGTTCTACAGCCGACTTTTCTAGACATTACACATATTCTAGGAGACAGTTCAAAGGCCCTGCAGTCTGCACTCCCTTTGGTTGTCACTTAGTCAGCTAGACCCGCCAAACAAACAGCATCTTTAATTAGCAACTGAAAGTGAATCAAAAAGTGCAGCGTGTTTAGCTTTGGGTGAGTTTTTTTTTTTGTAACTTTATAGCATATTTTTATGCTCAAGTTTTGTTATACTGTTCTCCGTTCTCCGAATAATAAATAATGGAACCCCGGAAAATTTCTAAACGTTTAATTATTTGTCCGTTTTTTGGTGTTACCGAAAGGGTTAAGTCAAAGTGTTTTAACCACATGTGCAGATGTGTTGTTAGCTTGCTTTGAAGAAAAGTCGCAATCTGTAAAAGGCGAACCTTCTTCAAGGATTTCAGATTGCATAGCTCATAGAAGAAATTTACTGCAAAGCTTCTATACCAACGGTCAGTCATGTACGTATTGTAAAATTGATAAAGGATTACCATAATACTACACTTTGAGAAAGTCATTTAGTCGTGATAAAGATAAATTGAACTTCAAGACAAAACTCAATCATTTTGTTAATTAAGCGAAGTCTAAACTTTTTGACGTTGCTTCTTTCAGGTGTGCAATGAATTTTTCGTGTTCTTGTGCTAAAAAGCCAATCTCTTGTAGATGTGCACTATACATCTGTACATTGGTATAGAACGCACATTGGTATTACCACTGTACATTGGTATAGAAGCTTTACAGTAAATTTCTGCTATTTAAGCAGATATGCAATCTGAAATCCTTGAAAAAGGTTCGCCTTTTACAGATTACGATTTTTCTTCAAAACAAGTTACAACACATCTGCCCATGTGGGTAAAACACTTTGACTTAACCCTTTCGGTGCATCAAAAAACGGACAAACAATTAAACGTTTAGAAGTTTTCCGGGGTTCCATTATTTATTAGTCGGAGAACGGAGAACAGTATAACAAAACTTGAGCATAAAAATATACTAAAAAGTTACAAAAAAAAAAAACTTACCCAAAGTTAAACACGCTGTACTTTTTGATCCACTTTCAGTTGCTAATTAAAGATACTGTTTGTTTGGCGGGTCTAGCTGACTAAGTGACAACCAAAGGGAGTGCAGACTGCAGGGACTTCGAACTGTCTCCTAGAATATGCGTAATGTCTAGACAAGTCGGCTGTAGAATAAAAATATACCGGCACAGTGCCGACGTAGTGCGTTCTGGTTCAGTTTTTGACTTTTTTTTTTTTTTTTTCATATTTTGAGCCTTATGCACAAGCAGAATGTATCTTCTAAAAGTTATGTGTATATTTTTCGGTTCAAATTATGTTATCTACCAACAATTTGATTCAGATTCGATAGAAAACAATTAGTTTTTTTTTTTTTTTTCAAATTATTTTTTGAAAATTTCCATTTTTAGCATATATTTTCCAACTTTGAGCCTCATGCGCGAACCGAAGGAGTCAACTTAGATTTTTTTTTAATTATTTTTCCCAAATTTTGGATACCAAACCACAATTTTTGAGAGGTAATGCGATTTCGAAATAAAAAAAATCGATATTTTCGAAATTTGACATTGTAGGCGATTTTAGCCGAATTTAAGGCTGATGTGCAAACTAAAGATCATATGTAAAAGCTATAAAATATTTTTTTAGATTAAAAAATGCACAAAATATTTACAGCTTATGACAGTTGCATTATAAAAAGTTACATTTTTTTTTTTTTTTTCCTTTTGAAAATTTCCATTTTTAACATATTTTTTCCAACTTTAAGCCTCATGCGCGAACCGAAGACGTCAACTTAGAATTTTTTTCTTATTTTTCGCAAGTTGTGGATACTAAACCACAACTTTTGAGAGGTAATGCGATTTCGAAATAAAAAAATCGATTTTTTCGACTCACCCTAGTATATAGCTACTTTTTTGCTCCACGAATAAGTAATATTTGGCATTTTTATCCTTTTTCTTCCATTTGAACTAATAAAAAACATTCCATTGCTGAAGAATCAATATGTGTATGACCAAGAATATGATATTTCCTATTTATTTAAAATAAAAAAGAAAAAAAAACACTTGACAGATAAATTGTTTTGGAGAATACTTTTTAAGATTGAAGATTACAGCGAAAAAAAAACAATTTCACAAAAAAGTCTTATTTCCTGTGAAGTCGATATTTCCCGTAAAGACCCTCTGTGTACATGCGAATGGTAAACCTGTTTGTTAAATCTGTAGGCCCGAAAGTCTTCTGATTGACCGTTGAGCAGTTACCATGAGTGCAAACGACCAGAGAAAATTTCATTTCCTTCTAATTCGTTGGCAAATTTTAGAGGTGAATATGACTAGTGGTTTCTATCTCTCGATGATTAAGCGAATAATTGCTCTGTGTTAGAGGTAATGATGGTCACCTACTTGGTGTTATTTTACAAATGAACATCATTTTCGGGGCGTAAGTTTAAGGATAATGTCTTTGTCTGCAACTGCTGCATCAGAAAAAAAAAACAGCACTGAAAGACTTGCTGTTAGCCAAAATACAAGTGTCGTAGTAGTTTATTCTACCAAAGGTCAAAAGCTATTTGAAACTATCAAACCATACCTAGATCTTCCTTCAGTCTTCTGTAAGCTAAGTTGTAAGTTGCAATTCCGTCAACGAGTCCATCCATGTACTTATCGTGAGCTGCTTCAATGATTGATCGGTCCATTTTCTTAAACAAACTAGCTTCTTGGCCGACTTTGATGAAAGATCGGAGGCAGTTGTTGATTTTGTTTAATAAGGTGTTGATCTGAAACACATGCAAAATTGATAAGGGATTTTTTTTTTCAAGCTTGATCAGTCTGACTATAATAAACATCTAAATTTTTATAATAGTATAGCAACTATAAGAAATTAAAATTTCGTAAAGTCATACACATAAATGAAATGTTTCGTGCCTATGGACATATTCTGTACTCTGTATTGCATTTTAACATGTCAACTGTCAATTAGATCACACAGTATACAAAAGAGGGCAATACTATTTACTCTTAAAGTCATCTTTATAATCAAGTATATTTACCTTTTCTTCTTCCTCGTCGGAAAAGTCTTTCCCGGTTTCTGTGATCCATCGCATCATGCTAACTTTGGTGAGTTTGATGTCGTCGTACATTTGATCCAGTTCTTCCAGAAGGTCGAGGGCTTCACTGGAAATAAAACACGGGTGAAATCGAAAGGCACTAAATTCCGTTGCTGGGAAACAAATCGCTCACCGGTGACAGAAGTAACACAAAATTTGGATTTTAAGCACTACTTTTAGCTGATTTATTCTCAAATGCAATATACGTAAGATATCTGTTATGCGATGTTTACTGGTTGGTTTTTGTAAACTAAATTAATAGTGAAGGTTTTTTTTTTAAACTGAAATTTTAATGAGTCATTATTGGTTGCATCCTTTATGCGCCATCACGCACCCAATATTGTAATACCCCCCCCCCCCCCCCGACTTAGCTCTAATATTGTTACAAGGAAGAGTGTTAAACTGAGACTTTGAATCAAATATAGATTTTTTTTCCAAAATTTTTAGATGTGCTACTATTGGTGGCCGGTAAACAATGCTCCAGTTAAAAAGCAATGTTCCATCATAGATCTAACGCAATCGAACCTAGTTAAAACATACTTCCAATGGACTTTTAAAAATAATTCGGCTTATCTGAACAACAATAACAAACAACAAAACGGAGAATCGGAAAATATAGTTCGTCTTAGCAGTAATTCGTTTTAAGCATTTTCGAATCAACAAGGTTCCACTGTATGGCTAGATACACAACTCTGCAGCGGGAGCTACTGGCAGTCAATAAACGAACGAATCATGTGCAACCGCTAATGGGCGGTAAAACTCTTTGCGAGGTTTAAGTTTTTCGCGCCTGCGCACATACGCTTTACGGACGTTTGCCCGTCTATTATTTGCATCTCGGTTTCCTATGGAACCGGTTTCTCGTTGTGTATCTTGTTAATGTCACATTTATGCGTTTAAAGGTAAAATCTTAAAAGCAATAAAAAACACAAATAAATAATGGACACAAATTAAAGTATTAATGCTTTCATATTTATTGCCAGCATACTCCCTTAAATTAAAAGTCTCAATAGGAGGAATTCAATCCAAGAATTGTGGGTTTTTCTTATAGTAGATGCGGAAGAAGAGAGAAAATTTAAAAAATTGCAAAATGAATAGACTCACGTATTTTCTTCAACAGTGTCGAACTTATCACTCAGCTCTTTGAGGGGTTTCAAATCCATAAAAAGAGGCTGCCCAGTGGAGCCTACGGACTCCTTGAAGTTACTGATGGCTTTCAGGAGCGACTCTGGCGAAGTAACTTCATCCTGGAGCGATGTTGTTGAATACACATGTGTGCTTGGCCTTACATTTCCACGTATGTCTTCATTTTCTTCAAGGGCTTTGAGTGCTTTTTCCCATAAACCTGAAATCAAGAACAAATATTCTTTTTTAGAAAAGGAATTTAATTGCTTTGTATGAACTCTGAAATGAATGGTTACCGTCGAACCTCGGAAACTCGAATGCGTTTAAAACGAATTACTGCTGAGGCAAAGTACACTTCCAGTCCCCTTCCCTACTGTTTGCTGTGTATCATTTGTCTCATAAAACGAACTACGATTAAAACAAATTGGTTTTAAAGGTCCCTTGGGGTTTGTCTAAGCGAGGTTCGATTTTATTTTTTAAAAAAGTTTCAAAAATTATGTTGCTGTTGCCAACCTTTTAAAGAATGAAAAATTGAAATCTAGCCCGCCATTTTTTACTAATTCTTTCCACAAACAATTTTTAACGTATAAAGGCCAATTTTTACATTAATTGATCTGGGATGTTCTTTAGGTTTTGTATTATAGATTTCGCTTGCTTGTTGTAACAATTTAAATTTTAGTCTAAAATTTGACACGAATTGCTAAAATTTTAAACTTTTTGTTGCCTTTTTGATATAAATCAATTAACGAACTGACTTTTTGGTAACCTTCCTAAGTATAATACTTAGGAAAAAATGTTTATTGCATGAAGTTATTCTGAAATAAATCATTTTATAAAAATGAGTTCGCAGAAACGAAAGTACAGCTTCCATTTGAGAAGGATTTTTTAAAGTGACACTCGGATGTTTGAATTGTTTTCGTCAATTACCATAAAATCTAACTAACAGTTTGACTCGAATTATGTAAGTGCTAAGTAATTTCAAACATACAATGTTGCAGAAAAGTGACCACGTAATAAGAGTCTTGAATTTGTAGTCAATTTTGATTATGTACACACAGCGCATCAACTATGGAATACAAAATTCTACGAACTAAATTTTGTTTTTCCTTATACTGATATTATTTTTAATATTCATAAAACATTTTAAAATTCGATCGATATTTAAAAATTAATCGCCGATTTAGAACAAAAAAAATCATATAATAAATTTATGACAGAAATACGGAAGTTTATGTATGCCACTCTTTTGTATGTTTATGCTTTGATTTTGAACTGTAGAAAAAGATTTTTGACACTGTTTGAAGCAAGTTTATCTTTGCTGTTTGTATATTAAAATTACTTTCTATGTTTAATGGGTTAGGGGATGTTTCGATTATTAGAAGTTAGGTTCGCTCGTCAAATTTTTGGAGGCAATAACTTTGTTTTTTAACCGTTTAACCGTTTAACCTCTATTGCTTTATGGTTAACATGTGTGACTAAAACATGTCCCAACTGTTTGTTTTAGTGGGCAAAGGAAAAATATTCTTCGCGCTAACACTGATGCAGAACATTTTGTGCCGATGAATAAAGGTTGCTGAACTTCTAAATTGAAATCTAATTTATGTTAAATATTTCAGTGTGTTTCGTTGGATCAGAGATCCAGTTTCGGACGATGATTTTTCAAAAACTAGACCACCAAAACTTTTTTGAAAATACAACTACACAAAAAAAAAAAAAACTTTAAAATAGTCTTCTGTAGATAACAATACCTTTGGGTACACCTTCAGGATTTTTTCTAATTGTAAGTTATTAATTGACTGATATGAGCCATTTACCGGAACATAATGTAAGTTTCATTCGTTGGGGAAAATTTGAGGAACAAATTTCATTAAAAATTAACCGCAACCTATCTTGAGCACCCCTTCTGCATAATAAGTGAGCGGCTCCTGCCTGAACTTCACTTGAAGAATTTCTAGACGGCAATATAATTTCTCCTGTTGATTTTTAAATTTAAATATGCCTACCTATTGAAGTTAATATTTATTTGTTAGTGAAAATTCAAAGGAAAGTTTTTTTTTGCATGCACCTTACTTTTATATCAGTTCGTTAAATAATAGTACTTGAATTTAAGCATACTTTTCTTTTTTAACGAAAGATGGCAGCACTAAGTGTTTCATTCCTGTGAATGTCCTTACAACACGATAGCAGGTGGTCTGTTTTCACATTTCATTACTAAAATCAACTTAAAATAAATAAATAAATGAAAACAACAATGTGTGTGTTCTCAACTTATTTTAAATTTGCATCACTTATCAAGGCACTGAGCTCATGGTAAATAAAGATTACAGTTGCGTAGTTTTATTTTGCAAACTAATTTCCAGGCTCTTTTATGTGAACTGGTTGCAAACTCAGTTCATATCAAGAAATAGTAAATATATCGCCTATATAAATGTTTTGCCTGCCAACCCAAGGAAAATATACTTTTCGTTTAGAATTTTTATCTCAAGCAAAGCCAGAAGCGGCGTCAGCTAGAAGAAATAACCAAGACAGCAAAATAAATTAATATTTTAGGTACAGTAACTGTGTGATTCCTTACATATTTTAATCTTCATTCTAAAGGCCTTTTTGTCCCGCCTGGCTGCCAAATTTAGTCAAGCCTTTTAACTAATATTTGCAAAAATAACGAAATCCTGTTCTAATTAACTTTAAAGCTTCGAAAAGCCTTCATCTTGGGCAAAGAAATCCTAACTTTCTAATGACATAAAAAATTTAAATTAGCATAGTTAGCATATCTGTGTAAAAGTAATCTAGAAATTTTAGTTAAAAAAAAAAAGAATGAACTATATTTTTAGTGAGAAAAAACCGCTTCGTAGTACACACCCCAATGCTCCAAACTAATTTTGTGAGAGATTTTATGAAAATCGGACGAATGGTATTTTCCTTAAGCAAATAACAGACATTCTGTCTGCCCACGGTTGATATTGAATTGTCGAACGTCCAGCTAAGACTAGTTTATTTGAATGGTGGCGGCGGAGTAAAAATTTGATTCGCGTGTTTATTCATTTCAATACGAATACGATTCTGTTTAATTTAGAGTCTAACACACCTTTGCAAAATCTGTTTTCCCTAAAAACTAACAGATGCATTCATTTCCGCGTGCAAATCGGATGTTGGGCTTTCCATCTCATCCAAGGTCAGACTGTAATACACATACAAACTTTTTTGTTTTTATATAAAAAAAACATAGCAATCGCATTTTCTTTTTTATGAAAATAAGAGTAAGAGATTTTGAGAAATCCACAAGAAAATTTTCTGTATTGAAAACAATTTTATTGATGATAAGTATTTTGAACTAGATCAGGATAAAAATAGTATTCAGACAAAATCATAAAAACATTTTCCTTTCAGCCAAAACTAGCTTTTCAATTTTAAAAAAAATACTAGAAAAAATAATATTTCTAGATCCCTGCGAACTAAAGGGCAACTCACCTACACTGTTTTCGTCAAGATTACCAACTGTGCCCAGGGTTTCGGTGAGAGATTTCCTAACGGCTTGAACATCGCCTGGAATATCACACTGCAAGCGAAATAGAACCACCATCCACCCTCCGTAGAACAGAGTGCTTGCATAATGGGTTTGAGTGCTTGGAATCTTTTTCTCCCAGGAAGTCAACAACTGAGCATCAGGTTTCAGTTTCCTTTGAACCTTTTGTTAAATCAAAAAAAAAAAAAATAATAATAATGATAAATAGATGCAGTCAAAGTTTTGGACAAAACAAGGCAGACTTCGGGGTGACTGCAGAACTAGCCAAGGGCGGATACAAGGGAATCGATGGGGGGGGGGGAGCGATCGCCCTCCCTTGAGGAGCTTTTCTCCAGCAGTTTTTAGATTTTGAAGTTCAAAAAAGGTAATTTTAGTTGATCTTTGGTGATATCAAGAGAGAGGGTGGGGATTGGGGTTGTGATCTCGAATATTTTCGAAATGGAAGACAAAAATCAATCGCACCTCCCTTAGAACATTTCTGGATCCGCCGTTGGAACTAGCTTTCACGAACAGATTCATTGTTTTGAAAGGTTCGAATACGTTTTAAAATAAAGGTTTGTCCCTTTATTTTATTGTATTTTGTTTTAGCACTATCATTTATTTTTATTTGTTCATTTATCTTATTTTATTTACTTTTCTTGCTTTTTTTTTTTTTTAGTTTATCGAGCTTATCAAGAAATTTGTAAAAATCTTTTTATTGCAAAATGCGTCTCGTGAAAAATTTAGACATTTCATTCTAAAAATTATTCAGCACTAACAACGCATGCCATGTTCTTTTAACGATATCATACATTTTCTTTCTTTAATGGTAAACAGTATTCTTAAGCACTGAATTACTTTTTAATAAAACAATATAAATTTCACTATCACCGCTTCTTTGATCGTACAGTGCCCGCCGATTGTTAAAATCACATTTGTTCCGAGGATATTTGATTTTATTAAGCTGCTGATTTTATAAATCGGTATACATAAAATTACCAATAAGAAAAGGTTTTAAAGTTTTAACAAGTAAAAAATAAACTAATTACTATTATCTATATTTTATATTAAGTTAATTAAAACACAATTCGAATTTAACGTATATGTGAAAAGTATTTTTTTTTTATTACACAAGGGTTTTAAAATATGGATTGATTGTTGTTTGAGAAACATAATTTGAAAGTAAAGATCATTCTTAAATCTTGACGTTCAGGCATGTTTTTCTAGCGAACGATTTTTACTTAAACTGAATAATATAAAATGTCAACCTCTGTAATCTTGAAGAGAAAGAAAATGCTGGTTTTATTCAGGCAAGAAAAAGTGTGTCCCGCCACTCCTCCGCCCCCTGTTTTTAACATATACTCTCCAAAAACATGATTTTATAAAACGGCCCTAATGATTTATTAAAGGATGGTTTTAACACGTTTTGATATAGTACTGATTTTATAATCCAGTGATTTTACTGGTAACGGGCACTGTACAGTCAAAATTCAATCTTTTCCTAATGGTAAACTGCATTTTTCCGAAATGCACTATTTTTCAATAAACCAATGTACATTTTACCATCACCCGACTCTTTAATAACACAGTTCAATCTGAAGTCAACTCACCGTACTGTGCATAGCCGTCACAGACACAATCACACTGTTGTACTTCCAGGATGTGTCCTTCAACAGCCCGTCCAGGCCGAGGGCCCCAGAACCGGAGCTCAGAATGTTGGACTTGATGCGAATCACGACGTCCGCGGGAAGTCCAAAATATGAGTAGGGGAATACATCGTCTTGCAAGACGTGATAGGTCGCGTTTGTGCTTTTGGCTGAGGTCTGAAAATGAAAAATTATTTTATTGTGCTATGACAATTGATCAAAATGGAATGTCTCCAGAAATGTAAAATCAATGTTATGAGACCAAAAACTAGCTGGAAGAATTTTATTCGAAATTTTTCATTTTGATTTAATGAATTCGTTCTTGCAATAACCTCTTCAGTTCTAAGGTACATATATGTGTACTTTTAAAGTTTTTCATTTATATTTGGTTACACAGCAAATTATACCATAAAAAGGCATGCATTATAAAATCTAAGATTGTAGCATTTATTTTTTATTGATCCCAAATATTTTTTTCAAGGTACTATTCAGACCTAACAAAAGTTCATAAACTTGAAATTCAAATTTTCATTCATGTTTAAAAAAATCAGAATAAATAATAGGCAGCTAACAATGATAAATGTCTGACTTCTAATAAAAGCACTTATAAGTACACCTTTCCCCCAACGATCAAGTGTCCTAGAATGAAAGAAATTTGAAAAATTTTCATAGTTTTGGTTTTTCTTAAAAATATTTCTTTGTAATAAATAAACTCAAAAAACAGCATCGCATTGACGATTGTTTCTAATATGTAATATGAAATCGCTTAATCCTATTGATTCAAACAGAAGTTATAAGCTCCAGCATAAAAAGGTATCAACTGTCCTATCTCCGATGTACAGATATCAATAAAAATAGATTCTTTGAAGCCAGGAAGAAATAGGCGTCTGACGAGTAATTTTTTTCAGAATTTATAGGCAAATTTTTATTATACGCAGTTCAGTCACATTAATGTGACCACCTGTCAAAATTTACAATAACCACCTTTCTCAGAACGGACTGCTTCAAAACATGCAGAAAGAGAGTCAATCAGGGACCTGAAGGTGTTCACTGGGATGTTGAGACATGCCGACTCTAATGCCGTGGCTAGCTGCGCTAGATTACGCGGGTGAGGATCCATAGCGCGAACAACCCAATCGAGATGGTCCCACATATTCTCGATTGGGCTTAAGTCAGATGAGTTTACTGACCTGGGGAGAACGGTAAACTCATCCTGGTGACCTTCGAACCACGCATGCTCACTGGAAGCTTTATGGTACTTCGCATTGTCCTGCTAGTAGGTGCCATCATCCTGAGGGAAAAAAATATTCCTATAGGGGTGGACATGGTCCGCAAGGGCAGATGCGTACTTGTGTGGATGTGTGCACGATGGATCACATCGTGCCTTCTACAATGATGAGTGAAACTACAGAACCCTTTGAAAACATTCCCTAGACCATAATGCTCCTGCCTCCAGCTTGGACCTTTCCGGCAATCGTTGCAGGGTGTTTGCTTCCAGAGGTTTCTAACCTTCTGGGCCAGCGTCTGTCTATCCGATGGAGCATGAAACGTGATTCATCAGTAAATGCGACCTGTAGCCACTCAATGGACGTCTAGCTACGGTACTGGGGTGCAAATTACATTGTTCGTCGTCGATGGACAGTAGTCAACACAAGTGCATGAACCAAGCTTCTGCTTCGGAAGCCCAGACGCAGCAACGTCCGTTAAAGAGTAGTGTGGGAGATGATGTTGGTAGCCCCTCAGTTCATCTGAGGGGTCAGTTGCTCAACGGTAGCCCGTCTATTAACCCGAACGCATCTCCGCAGCCGTCGTTTGACTCCGTCATCTATGGCTCCTGGTGCATTACATTTGCCACGTCGCTGATTTTGAACAGTCCCATTTTACCATGCACGGTACACTTTTACCACGATGGTAAGCGCGCAGCTCAAAAACTCAGCCATTTTGGAAATGCTTCCACCCCTGGCCCGAAAGCCAATGATCATGCCCTTTCGTACGTCGGATAAATCGCTTCGTTTTTGCGTTACGCCAACGATAGAAATATTTTCCAAAGCCCTCACACACCCTTTATATACCCTCAACTGCACTGTGCTAAAAAGTGCTTTTATGATTGATTATTTTACTTCGACGTCAAAAGTACGTGGTGGTCATATTAATGTGACTGAACTGTAATAAAACACACGGATCAAATATTTGTCCGTCTCTTGTCCACTTATAAATGAACATCTTGGTGGAAAAACTAGAGGTAGACAAATATGGATTGGTACCCAATGAAGAATACATTTTTATATGAAAGTAAATCTAAGCAACTAGCACGAAAACAGAAAAATATCCTAAAATTCCAGTTTAGAATATTCTCAACCCTAAACAAGAGCTTTTTTTTTTTTTTGAAAATGATTTTGACAAAACATAAGCAGTATGAACGAAAATGAATTTTGAGTAACAGTTTTTTTTAAATTCGAGATTAACCTTAATTATTTTACTCTCATTTAAGTAAACTTTTGGTAATTGCTTGGGGGAAAAAATAGTCATTTGTAGTAACACCTGTAAAAAAGCCCTTCCATAGTAAAATTTTTATAAATCTTACATATAGATGGCAGCACCATAGCCAAATTATTTCCTATTTTAGGCAGGAATCCGAGTGAAACACGAACGATCGCAACTCACCAATGCAATTGCAAATTCCCAAATTTGGATTCAAGTGAAACGAATTTACTTGAATTCAACTTCCAGTAGCGATTGCAATTTGCGACCGCCTTGAAGCGATTGCAATGGTGTTTCACTTGAATTCGGCCCTTTAATCGATTATTTTGATTCCTATCCATGGTAGCGTGGAGGAGAAAGTTAATAAATTTTATCATTTGGAAGAAAAAAAAATGTTATTTAAGATAGCTTTGAGCCATGTGAGTCAACTTTGAACCATTATTTTATATTTAGTATATCTGACTTCGCAGATTTGAGAAAGATTGTAATTTCTCATCCCGCGCTTTAATATTCTGCAGTGTATGTAATAAACTTTAGAATAATTTTGATTCTACGAAATAAAAACGGGGGTTGTGTTTAGTGATTTACTTTTCTAGCACTGTTCTTCGTAATAATTTATTTTACATTATAATTTTCATATCGCTCAACGACGTTCTGCAAGATAACTTTGAATAAATTACCTAATTCATTTTAATTATTTTCTAGGTTGCTTGTTCAGTTTTTTTACATTAAAAAGTACCTTATAAACATATTCTTTCAACAAAAAAAACTTTTTCTTAATCTTTATTTTATTAACCTTGCGCTTTTAAGAAATACAATGGATGGATTTTTGTTGACGTTGGAATTATATAATGAAGAAACTCTTTTAACGAACTTTGCCGTTGACGCGTACACGCCCTGGTACAAAATTGAACGTCTTATAAAAAAAGGGCGTGTTAGTAAGAAAGTTTTCACAGGTTGTAATTACTTCGTAGATTATTGGAATAAAGTATGTTTCGAATAGAGATAGAAATGGTAGGAAACAAAACCGTAAGTTTTGAGAATTTTTTTCCTTAAAGGGGTTTATTTCCCTTCAGAAATTCTAGCATAGAAAAAGGGCACAGTAATTTATAATCCTTACAAACTGGTAGTTTTCTTTCTTTCTTTAAATATTTTTTTTTAATATACAATATCCCACATGAAAACACCTAACAATGTAAAGCAGGAAGCTATACGATTATTTAATTTCTCTGTACATCAAGTTTTATTTGCCACTTTTCTCACAAAAACTTCAGGATAAAATTATAGCAATAATATTAATTAGTGAAAATGTCTAAGTTTAATGTATCATGGTTATTTAATGCGTGTGTATATCACATATATGATTGGGCTTAGCAAAAAAAGCAACTTTATGTTTGAAGATTTTACAATTTGTACAAAAAAAAAGAAGAAAAAAAACTAAATTACTGTCAAAAAAGAAGTTTTAACAGTTAGCACAATTGCATCGTATCTAAAGTCAATAAGTTTCATAATAATTTAACCTTTATATATATTGATATATATATTTAACATTTCATGTTTTCTAATAAAATATATCTTCAAAAATTGATCTTATTTTAAAAAATCGATTTTTTTCCCATATTTTTCGATTTCTTCAAAACGGAACCCGAAAAAAATCGACTTTTTTTTCACCACCCCACAAAATTTCCGGAAGTTTTACGTCTCTAGCTTCAATCGAAAAAGTAGTCGAAAGTCAAACTCTTTCAAGTCAAACAAAACTTTTTAACTGATGATTTTCCTCCTTTTTAACTGATAATTGTTCATTACTCATAGGTAGGGCAGCATGCCTGAGTGCGTATCTGAAACGATGGTGTTCAACGGAAAGACGATTGACAACCAAGGCCGTAGCCAGGATTTTTTTTCGGGGGGGGGGGGTTCGAAGTGAAGAAAGTTTGTTTGAAAAAAAAAATAAACAATGCAACTTTTATGACGCAATGGGAGCAAAGGCTGTTTGTACGGAGGGGGGGGGGGCAAGGGGGCACCTGCTCGCCTTCACTTCCGAAAGTAAAGGACCCTTCACTTTTTAGAGCGAAAAATTAACGGTCGGTTATTTACTGGGTGGATTGATTTATTTCATGAAAATTAAAAACTGAAAATAACACAAAAATGTTTTTTTTTTTTCCTCATCTTATTTCACAAGAAAGGAACTTTGAATTGCAAAGGGGATATCTACAGTAAAATCCGTCCTGCATTTCAGACTGTATTAAAGTTTTTGGAGGTCATTTGTTAAAATCCAATAATATAGGCAAATTTTTCAGAAAAAAAAACTTTAGGGTGCCGCCCTAAGCTCCTCACAAACTTCTTTTGATCCCCCAATTTCTTGGTGCACCAGCCACCTATGATTGGGAGTATGTTGGACTAACAGGAAGGAGAGCGAAGTTGAGGTAATGGACAAGATGTTATTCAATAGGCTTTTGGGAAGAAGGAAAGGAGTCTTTCTCCTCTCCTGCATTATTTTTCAAATAAATTTATCAGAATTTATGACGACATCATGTTTGAAAAATTGAAGAAAAGATAATTAAAGAAACTCTGCGACTTGGTGACGTGGGATCCGTGGGACCGAAGGAAGGAACATAAAGGAGTGCGACGATAAATTGCTATGTGCTATAGGGGTCGAGAAAGATAAGTTTAAGTTGAAAAGATAGAAAAAAACTCCTTTGGCGAAATAGTGCGCAGAACTATGGGTCATTCCATGTCAAGTGTCCCAAACTTCGAGAAAATCCCCACTCAACCCCCTCCGATTTTAATGAAAATTTTTTTGGATGTACATATAAAACTTGCATGAAACCATACCAAATTATAGCTCTATAAGCCATATGGTTTAGACAATAAAAATTATTTTAGAAAGGCCTCTTTTTCGTGTCTTGAAAAAAAATCACCAAATCGTCAAGTTTGTGCTTTTATTTCTCGCGATCTAAGACGATTATCAGGCTCAAATTTGGTGATTCTGATCACTGTTTATGGTAAAATAGCCTATTTGTGTAACAGAAGCTCCACGCACTGTAGATTTTTTGCAGTTTGCTGCCAAAGTTGGTAAAAAATCGTATTTTAGCAAATTTGACCACACGTTATCAGCTTGTATCTGCTGAGAGAATGACTTTCTGAAGCTAATTCTTTCCTCGTTTGTAACATGATAGTTCGTCCGAAAGGTGTGCAAGTGGCATCTCGATAGCTCAAATAATTGCTGAATTATGCGAGTTGAAATTCCAGTCAAATTTCTTTTTTCTCAATTTTGTCTCAATTTCAAAGGGCAATATCTCGCAAGGGTCATCTTGAATTTCAATTTTCTTTACATCATTGGAAAGAACACACTTTTCTTAACTAAAAAACGTTATTTTTATTTTTGAGACAAACCAGTTTCAAGGGGATATTGCAGATCAAAAATGTGTACGTCATTCAACGTGAAATTAAAGAAAAAAAGACATTGACCTCAAAAGTTGATGTCAATTTGTTCTATTAAAATTTACAGGAGCTATTGTTTTTATGTTCTGATTTAAAAAAAAACCTTTTTTCGATATTTTCGAACTTTAGTTTTTGTGTGCGCATCCGTAAAAAATCAAAAAATGGAAAAAAATAAAGTTTCGTTTTTAACAGAAATAATTATCTTCTTATCGTTGCTATAAGAGCCTGAGACTTTTCCAATGTATTATTTTTAAGCTCTTGAAACAGAATTTCGGATAATATGTCACTTGGCAAGGTGTCATTAATATTTTAAATTCATAAAAAGCATTGTTTCCTTTTTCCAAAAAAAAATAAAAATAAAAGCAATTAATAAAAGAGATAAATAATAAATTAAACAGTTAATATGGTGTGTACGTGATAAAAAATATGTATAATAGGACTGCAGAGCTATTTTTCTAAAAAGCGATAACGAACGTTTTCGATAGAGTTGAATATTGCAATTATTTCCACCGTGTAAATAAATGATAACAATAGTAATTGAACATATGATAAGTAGTAATTGAAAATCCATTCTTTATACTGCCGAGGATGTGTCTTTCAGCCTGTGATTGTAATTTGCCCATAAACAAAAATGATGAAAAATGGGAAAATGCTTTTTATGACCTTGAAACATTAATGACCTATAACCTTGCCAAGTGACATATCATCCGAAATTCTGTTTCAAGAGCTTAAAAATAACACATAGAGAGACTCAAGCTCTTATAGCAGCGATAAGAAAATAATTATTTTTGTTAAAAACGAAACTTTTTTTTTTGCTTTTTCTTGAGTTTTTATGAATGCGCACTCAAACACTTAAGTTCAAAAATATCTAAAAAAGGGTCATTTCATCAGAACAAAAGTACAATAGCTCCTGCAAATAATAATAGAACAAATTGACATCAACTTTTGAGGTCTAATGTCTTTTTTTCTTTGATTTCACGTTGAATGACGTACACATTTTTGATCTGCAATATCCCCTTGAAACTGGTTTGTCTCAAAAATAAAAATAACGTTTTTTAGTTAAGAAAAGTGTGTTCTTTCCAATGATCTAAAGAAAATTGAAATTTAAGATGACCCTTGCGAGATATTGCCCTTTGAAATTGATACAAAATTGAGAAAAAAGAAATTTGACTGGAATTTCAACTCGCATAATTCAGCAATTATTTGAGCTATCGAGATGCCACTTGCACACCTTTCGGACGAACTATCATGTTACAAACGAGGAAAGAATTAGCTTCAGAAAGTCATTCTCTCAGCAGATACAAGCTGATAACGTGTGGTCAAATTTGCCAAAATACGATTTTTCACCAACTTTGGCAGCAAATTGCAAAAAATCTACAGTGCATGGAGCTTCTGTTACACAAGTAGGCTATTCTACCCTAAACAGTGATCATAATCACCAAATTTGAGTCTGATAATCGTCTTAGGTCGCGAGCAATAAAAGCACAAACTTGACGATTTGGACAGTTCTTTCAAGACACGAAAAAGAGGCCTTTCTAAAATTTTTACTGGATGAACCATAAGGCTTATGGAGCTATAATTTGGTATGGTTTCATGCAAGTCTTATACATACATCCAAAAAAAAAATTTCATCAAAATCGGAGGGGGTCGAGTGGGGACGCCTCGTACACTTGACATGGAATGACCTCTATTCAAGTTTATTCAAAGGATTTTTTTTTTTTTATTCTAATTTTTCTTTATATCATCAAAAACCTCAGACCCGTCACAACTTCGGGGGGGGGGAGACCTCCAACCATCAAACCTTGAAATTTTCTTTTTTTTTCTTCTTTTTTAGTTGAATACTTTTTAAAAACTTTTGAGGTTTGAAAATTTCGGGGGGGGGGGGTTCTGACCCCCTGACCCCCCCCCCCCCCCCCCCCCCGCTTGCTACGGCCTTGTTGACAACAGAACTTTTTTAGTAACAACGAATGAGCATATATAATCTTTTGGTACTAAAGAGCAATACAAGTACGAAAAAAATAAGCAAAACTACAATATTACGACGACCAACTGTAAAATTTTGTTTTCATTTGCACAACATTAAAAGGTAATGTTCTTTTTATGTTGAATTTCACACATTGATAATATTTCGATAATTGGGAATCTGCTATGGTTGCCAAATTTTTGGCGATAATTACTTTATTTTGTTGCTCTTTAGTTTATGTTTGCGAAGGAAGTATTTCCCTCGCTCATAAATTGGCCACAAAGATTTAACGCCAATAGGGAAAGATAACCAGACTTCCAATCACCGAAATCTTCCCTTTTTTTTTTCTAATTTCACACATACGTTTAATACTTGAAAGTAAAATAATGGGCCAACTGAAAAAAAGCTGCGAAATAATGTGAGAATTCTTATTAAAAAACTCGCCAAATCAACTTTAAAAGCTCCATTAGCATGTAACATAATAAGTTTAATAAATAGATCGAGCCATTATTATCATTGAAATTTAAATTAAAATGCAAAATAAGAGAAAAGAAGCAACCATGAAGACGATGCAAGCTTAAAATTTTAATCTTCGCTTAGGTAGTAAGAAAATACATCGCCAAGTTAAAAAAACGTACCTATAACTGAAACGTACATACTGCCAAAGATCTCGGTTATTGAAATATTCTCAAAAGCTTTACGGAGAACAAATTCTTGATGTGCTTTTCAAGATATTAGAGCCATGGGCATTCCAAAATGTCCATTAAAATGTAAAAAAATCGCCAAATAAATTAATTTGACCATCTAAACTCATCAAAAGTTTTGATGGAACTATCGTTCCAAAATCGCCCTTTATCGCTCTGCGGTGCCAGTGTCGTTTCATAGTTAATTAATAATTAGAATCAATTAAAATGAAAAATAATTCGCTAACTAATTAAAACAAGCCATTAAAATGCAGAATAAACCAACAAATCGAACGAGCTATTAAATGACGTTAAAATATAATAAAATAGAATTGAATGCCAAATTATAAAATTGTCGGCAACAAATTAACTTTTAATTTTGTCTTTTATTATCTGATTTGTATATAATATTAGTTACCATAAACTTCGATAGATGTCGCTGGACGAGGACCACCGTTTTTATCCCAAAGATTTTGATCAAATAAAGCAGCCTGTATAAAACGCTATCTAGTGAAGCCTTGGCTACTGTAACGTAGGAATAAAGTCACTTAGCGAAATTAGTGATAAATAATAGAGTTGGATAAATATTTGACACTTTAGTTAATGTAATTCAACGTTTTAAAATTTAGTCTGCGGATGAAACAAGATTGACACATTTGGATCAAAGAACGAAGCACATTTTGGATTTTTTCACCAAATGATGGTTATAAAAGCACTTATTTCTGCTAGTCATAATTTTCGCGAAAATGACAATTTCGGTGATTTCGCAAGCTGAAAATTTCACAAATTTAATCTGAACTGAAAAGAAAGTTGATTACATACAAAACGTTGAAATCTTCGGCGAGGTTTGAATTTTTCGTAACTACGGCTCATGAAAAAAGTGAAAATAAATTTTTACCGTAATTTTAATTAATTTTCAGCAGTCTCGAGCATAAACACATCAAAAAATATCGTCCAAAAAATGCATAAAAATTGCAATAACCCATACTTAAAACCTATATTAACCTCCTTCTTAATGTCTATAATGAAAATGCGCCTAACAAGCAAAACAAACTTACAGACCCTATTATTCCGACATCCGTACACAGTCGGCGAATGCTCAAGTCCACCCGCAAAATTCGCGATAACTCCCCGCAACTTTTCAATTCGGATTCAAAAAGGAATTATCGTTCCTAAGAGGGTTAAATTTAAAATATCGGCAAATTAAAAGCGAAGCTCGACGGCAATTTTATTTTCATTTCATCCCGCTCTACTTCATTTGTCGGGATTAACTCGAATTTAACTCGCAGTCCGATGCGAGTTTACAAGTGCCCAGAGAGTGCTCGATCCCGTTTCTCAGATTCCCGACTCTGGCCGCTGCGCTGGCAATTAAAACCGATGGCCTCTCCCCCTTTTGCTTCAGCGTGGTCTTCGAGGTTTAATTCCCAACTAATATATTCCCGTTTCCCGACCATCATTAGGAGATGTAGTTCAAACCCGGTTGTTTCGGAAGATCATCAGGCAACAGACTGGTGGGGAACGTACCCAAATTTTAAAAAAACATATAAATAATAAGAAAATAAACATGTTTTATTTTAAAATTTTATTTATTTATTTGGGGTGTCTGCGTCTGCAATAGAAGCTTCTCCTAGTAAGCAGGATGTCGTGGGTTCGATAACCACCGGTGCCCTGCGTGGCATTTCAACCTCCATATTGTGAAGATTTTTCGTATTGTCGTGTGCGGAAAAAAAAAATGATACCCAATATTTCCCGAGTATTTACTGAGAGCGCGGTAACAACATTTATTTATTTTATTTATTTATTAGATTTGAAAAGATGTACAACTTGTTACAGAAATTCATAAATGCATCTACAAGGTTTTTTTTTTCTGAAAGCTCATATAGGCTACCAAAATTAAGTCACGCTTGCCGTGCCGTTTGGTGTTTTGAATAAAAATTCAGAATCGAGGGGTTGGGGGGGGGGATATCGAAGTAACTGGCATTTTTTAAATATTCTATTTGGATGTTTTGTGATTTCTTTTAAACATAAAATACGTAGCATTTTGAATTTTGAAAATCAAAATAGTGGACATCTCGTTTTCCTTTCATCTATAGCCCAGGTAGCACAAATAACCTTTAAACGTTTTATAAACGTTTTTAAGCGGTTGTTACAACGTTAATAACCATTTTACAAAGTTTAAAAAACGAAGTGTGCTACTTGGGAAAGCGTTTCATCGTGGAATTAAGCACTATTGTGGCCTTCGCTTTTTTTTTCACTGCTCCAAAACGAAATTCATTCAACTAAAAATGTCACGGAGTATTTTTACGTCTTGAAAGAAATATCATACGAATCTCTGCTTCATATTTTTCCATTGATGATGCTACGTGTTTGCACGAGTTTGATATAACAAACTTTTATAAATTAAGAATCTGAAATCTTCAACTTAGCTATAAAATCAATTAAGCATCCATAAAAAAATGTTCATTTCATTTTGGAAATGTGAACAGCAAAACTGAAATTTTGTAACCGCATTCACAAATAGAAATCAGGAAGAGCTTTTTGACGTGCTAACCTTTTTTGTAAGTGCAGGGTGTTTCATAATGAATGGAACAAAAAAAAAAAAAAAAAAAAAACACGATTGTGAATCTTGTAATTAATTTATTTAGAAGATTCAAATTTACCTCAAAACTACATTTATTCAAGTTTCTACTGGTGTTCAATATGTGCGGGTGACACGTCAAATTTCTACTTGGTAATCAAGCTTTTGTTACACAATAACGAATTCCTTCAACCACTTCTGCTTTTTTTTTTTTTTTTCTTTTCGTTGTTGCGTCAGCAGCCGGTATCCTGCAACTGTTTCACCCACCTGCTTATATTATGCCGATGCAATGGTTCTTTTCAAAATTTCATGCAAAAATGTCTTTGCACAACAGTTTCGGAGGAGTTTTTGGCATATTCGAAAAAGCAGTACTCTTTTTCCTGCATGGACGACATTTTGTTTAAGAGCGCCTCTAGCGGCACGTTCGTCATTCGATGGTTTTTCGCTGTTGCCAAATAAAATTTGTATAATTGTAGTTACAGAATAAATTTGTTTTGGCTAAATAAATCCGTTACAACAGTCACACTGCGCTATTCTTTTTTGTCCGATTCAATATGAAACACCCTGTATTGCGAAATTTGTATAATTAAACAGCAACTCTCTTCATAATTAAATTAAAAAAAGACATTTACAGAGATTATTAGAAGAATTTTTTGACTTGAAGAAAAAAAATTTTGAAGTAAAATTTTTGAAAGTTTAATAAAATTTTTCATTACAATTAAATGCAAGAAAAAGATTCGCAAAAAAACTATGAATTTCACTGTCTACAGAGAAACTTACAGGAACTTTAGAATCGATAAATATAGAGCGCACATCTAAACTTTAACAAAAACAATTATTCGTAATTCACTGCATGTTAGTTCTTTTAATGCAGAGAATTGGCAAGCTTGACCAAAATATCCTCTTACAGTTTCGATATACAGTCAACCTTTGCTCAGACGAATTCATATGGAAAGAAAACTTTGATTTAAGATAAAAAGCAAAACATTTGTTCTTCGTGATGTTATTACCAGAAGCAATTGAAATACTAACCTTAACCTGATGAGGTACGATAGATATAAATAAATGATACAAAAATCGTTGGAAATTTTCCAACTTTAATTTGCTTAATTTTGTGTAGTGATCAAGATATAAAATGCCAGAGTAAGATACACCCCATATTTCACATTTATGTAACATAAAAAATCATCTCAATAATATGAATGGTTAAGATTTTGTTTTTTTCACTTAATCTAGTTTTAGTGCTAACAGAAATGCCTTGTTTAAATAGCTTTTTAAAAACATTCATTCCTCAGGAATTGAGATAGTTCAAAGAACGTGACATATTCCCAAATTATTTACTTATTCATCATAAAAATTATTGTTGCTAGGGTTAAAAACCTGAAATGAAATTTAAGATGCTTTTATATTTGATAGTTTGAGGGGGGAAAAGTTGCTGTTTTCCTCCTGCTATGTACCAGAATCTCTCGCTCTCTCTTTACCTCCCTCTTCCTTTCTCTCTCTTTTATTCTCTCATTCTCTCTCTCTCTCTCTCTTTCGTTCTCTCACCTCTCTTTCGCTCTCTCTTTCTCTTTCTCTCTCTCTCACTCTTTTTCGTTCTATCACTCTTTCGCTCTCTCTTTCTCTCTCCCTCTCTATCTCTCACCATCTCTGTCTCTCTTTTCTCTATCCCTCACTTACTCTTTATTTCTCTCTCTCTTGCGCACATACACACATGAAAAAATAAGAAACATCAATTTGTTTTGACATCCGATAGTTGAACAATCTAGACTTCAAAGTCCCATTGACTTCAAAAGCATTTGAAATATAGCAGTATCACGACCAAACAGTACAGACTTCTTAATACCGTCAGTAAACAAAAGATCAAAGCTACATGACTCAATATGCCATCCACCCCTTTTCTTCAGAAGTCGCCAACACAAACCGTGCCAGTAATTGAATGGACATTGAGAGGTACTGGTCACCGCGGCGCTACGCCGACTTCTAGTGAAACAGGGAGCTTAATTAGCATAAGATAGAATCTCGGCTTACTCCGCCGACCGCACAAGCCCGGCTTTGAAACCGAGGTTTCGGCTAATAGATCGGATTTTGTCCGGTTTTGTTATACCTTGCTCGTTTACAATGTGATCTCAATACTGGGGCTTTGTGGCCGCGGTATTGTTGGCAGCTAATCCTTGGATGTGCTTCGTGGCATGCGGTGTTCTGATTTAATTTTATACTGAGGACTGAACTTTTCCTTCTGATGTTGCTATCAACGTGGATATTTTCAAAATTCTTGTTCATATTTCATTTTAATTTTAAAGCTCAGTTGGAAATTATGGATCGAAATCTAGTTTTGGGGGTTTAGATGTTGGTGGCGGTATTCTAGGTAGAGAAACAGCAGCAATGATTCGAAGAGGAGAAAGAGCTGAAAGGGATATTTCACTCCTTGATGTTTAAATATTTTTTGAGTCCGCTAAATTAATAGTTGTTCAAATATCTTTATGCAAGTTTAACATATTTATGCACAAAGAATAACAACAATTCAAAATTAATTACGTATTTTATTCCAGAAAAGAATAAACTTTGAAGTTAGGCATGATGATATGCCTAACAGGTATGCCTAACAGGTGATATTAAAGGTAGCAACTAGCGGCATTTGGGCAGAAGCGTCTCCATTTTCTTTGTTTAAAAAAGACGTGAGTAAAGGAAAGTAAATAAGGGTCATTCCATGTCAAGTGTACGAGGCGTCCCCACTCGACCCCCTCCGATTTTGATGAAAATTTTTTTGGATGTACATATAAGACTTGCATGAAACCATACCAAATTATAGCTCTATAAGTCTTATGGTTTAGCCAATAAAAATTATTGAAAAAAGGCCCCTTTTTCGTGTCTTGAAAAAAATGACCAAATCGTCAAGTTTGTGCTTTTATTGCTCTCGACCTAAGACGATTATCAGGCTCAAATTTGATGATTCTGATCACTGTTTAGGGTAGAATAGCCTACTTGTGTAACAAAAGCTCCATAAACTGTAGATTTTTTGCAATTTGCTGCCAAAGTTGGTAAAAAATCGTATTTTGGTAAATTTTGATCATACGGTATCAGCTTGTATCTGCTGAGAGAGTGACTTTCTGAAGCTAATTCTTTCCTTGTTTGTAGCCTGATAGTTCGTCCGAAAGGTGTGCAAGTGGCATCTTGATAGCTCAAATAATTGCTGAATTATGCGAGTTGAAATTCCAGTTAAATTTCTTTTTTCTCAATTTTGTCTCAATATCAAAGGGCAATATCTCAAAAGGGTCACCTTGGATTTCAATTTTCTTTACATCATTGGAAAGAACACACTTTTCTTAACTAAAAAACGTTATTTTTATTTTTGAGACAAACTAGTTTCAAGGGATATTGCAGGTCAAAAATGTGTACGTCATTCAACGTGAAATCAAAGAAAAAAAGACATAGACCTCAAAAGTTGATGTCAATTTGTTCTATTAAAATTTACAGGAGCTATTGTACTTATGTTCTAATTAAAAAAAACCCTTTTTAGATGTTTTTGAACTTTAGCTTTTGTGTGCGCATCCGTAAAAACTCAAGAAATGGCAAAAAATAAAGTTTCGTTTTTAACAAAAATAATTATCTTCTTGTCGCTGCTATAAGAGCTTGAGTCTTTTCCTATGTGTTATTTTTAAGCTCTTGAAACAGAATTTCGGATGATATGTCACTTGGCAAGGTTGTAGGCCATTAATGTTTCAAGGTCATAAAAAGCATTTTCCCATTTTTCATCAATTTAGTTTATGGGCAAATTGCAATCATAGGCTGAATATCTAGACACATCCTCGGCAGTATTACGAATGGATTTTCAATTAATACTTATCATATTTTCAATTACTATTGTTATCATTTATTTACACGGTGGAAATAATTGCAATATTCAACTCTATCGAAAACTTTCGTTATCGCATTTTAGAAAAATGGCTCTGCAGTCCTATTATACATATTTTTTTATCACGTACACACCATATTAACTGTTTTATTTATTATTTATCTCATTTATTAATTATTTTTATGTTTATTTATTTATTTTTTTTAAAAAAAGGAAACAATGCTTTTTACGAATTTAAAATATTAATGACACCTTGCCAAGTGACATATCATCCAAAATTCTGTTTCAAGAGCTTAAAAATAACACATAGGAAAAGACTCAAGCTCTTATAGCAGCGATAAGAATATAATTATTTTTGTTAAACACGAAACTTTATTTTTTGCCATTTCTTGAGTTTTTACGGATGCGCACACAAAAACTAAAGTTCAAAAATATCTAAAAAAGGTTTTTTTCATCAAAACATAAGTACAAAAACTCCTGTAAATTTTAATAGAACAAATTGACATCAACTTTTGAGGTCTATGTCTTTTTTTCTTTGATTTCACGTTGAATGATGTACACCTTTTTGATCTGCAATATCCCCTTGAAACTGGTTTGTCTCAAAAATAAAAATAACGTTTTTTAGTTAAGAAAAGTGTGTTCTTTCCAATGGTGTAAAGAAAATTGAAATCCAAGATGACCCTTTTGAGATATTGCCCTTTGAAATTGAGACAAAATTGAGAAAAAAGAAATTTAACATGAATTTCAACTCGCATAATTCAGCAATTATTTGAGCTATCGAGATGCCACTTGCACACCTTTCGGACGAACTATCAGGCTACAAACGAGGAAAGAATTAGCTTCAGAAAGTCATTCTCTCAGCAGATACAAGCTGATAACGTATGATCGAAATTTACCAAAATACGATTTTTTACCAACTTTGGCAGCAAATTGCAAAAAATCTACTGTGTATGGAGCTTTTGTTATACAAGTAGGCTATTCTACCCTAAACAGTGATCAGAATCACCAAGTTTGAGCCTGATAATCGTCTTAGGTCGTGAGCAATAAAAGCACAAACTTGACGATTTGGTCATTTTTTTCAAGACACGAAAAAGGGGCCTTTTTTCAATAATTTTTATTGGCTAAACCATAAGGCTTATAGAGCTATAATTTGGTATGTTTTCATGCAAGTCCTATATGTACATCCAAAACAATTTTCATCAAAATCGGAGGGGGTCGAGTGGGGATTTTTTCGAAATTTGGGACACTGGACATGGAATGACCCATAAGTGTGATTTAAAGAACTTGATACTTTGCCTACTTAAAAATAGGTAATTTTACAAACAAAATTTTCAAAAGGTGAATCTAAAAATTTCCTAATTTGCAAAAAGAAAATATTCTGTTGCAGTACCAAGGTGTTTATACGAATCATAGGGGTTTGGCCCTCCCTCCTTTTTCTTTCTAAGGGTCACCTAAAGCCTCCCTATGAGTTTTTAATGGTGTCCTACTATGAGCTTCTCATACTTCCATTTAGATCGTTGCATTTCGATTTCTCCTAGAGAATATAATGAGCGTTATTCATAAACCATGCCATTTTTTACTTATACATTTGTGACCATTTTCAGCCTGGTTTAGATTTTTTTCCCCAGTTCCTGTTTTTACCGCATTCTGTAAGCTAATTACATACTCTGTTTTAGTGCTTAAAAGAGGTCTAAATCAATCGCTAACATGTTGTAAATATAAAATGTAACGTTATGGAAGACCTTAGGATGAAAATTCGGTATTAGAATTTATTCCAGTGCATATGATAGATGATATACGAATAGCCAAATGACAGCTGAATTTAAAGGTAACGATATTTAAACTCGGAATTACAGCAAATGACTTTAAGTAGAATGCGTGTGGTCATCAGAGAATATCATTTTTTCCCTTTTCTAAACATTTGTTCAAAATCATTTTTCAACTATTCGCATTAAAGCAGGTACATTATTTTTTATTATTATTTAAAAAGGTTTCCCTCTTGGGAGAGATCTAACCTGGCAGCTTGATAATGATGTTATTAGCAATAGTGTAGCCTTCACAATGATGTCAGGATAGGTTTGCTCCACCTATAGGTGAAACATTTTTTTTTTCATTTATAATAAATGCTCAATAGAAGGTTCACTTACTTCTACGTAATCAGCATCATCATAAATATTGCCTCCAACGGTATATGTTCTCAAGTCTATTGTTCTGCCCAAAAGCATGGGCATCAAGAAGGGCAATATAATGTTGGCCATGATTAACCTAAAACAGGAAATCACTTTTGAGTGAAGAAAATGAATTTTTATACCAAAACAATGCAGTATGGGAATGTAGCACAAAGTGAAATAGTAGAATAGAAGATAACTTTTTTTTTTCAAACTAAAAAAAATTGGAAATTTGTTTTCAAAATTACAATACATAACGGAAAAACAGTACATTTTACAACAAAATTTGCATTAAAACATTTTCTGTTATTGGCAGTAAATTTGTACCGTTTAAAAAAGTGAAAATCTTTTCACCTTTTTTTTTTCATGGGGATAAAGTGAAAAGAAAGTATTTTTTTAATGAAATACTTTCCACTGGATTATTAAAAATATGTTTGATCAAACGAATGAGTAAATAAAAAGATTAACTCTAGAATGGCCAAGCAGTCATTTTGACGGCTTTTGAATTTTGATCAAAATTTCTTAGATTTTTGTGATTTTCTATACAAGATATGAATGTATTTATTAATACTTGTAGTTACCTCCCCCTCCTCCTTCATTTCTGGTATATGTATGGGTAATGTCTATTGTTCCCAAGCAGTCAAAATGACGTACTTGAGCAATCGAATGTTAATGAGTAAATGAATAGATGAAAGAACAATGAATGAGCAAATAAATTAATTAATTAATCAATCTATGAGAAAAATTAAATGAGTGAATAAAATAGTGAATGAATGAATAAACGAGTAAATTATTTAATGAAAGAATGTAAATTTTTAGTAGTTAATAAATAAATACGTAACTGATTTAATAAATGACTAAATAAGTAAATGAAATGAAGTATTTCACTTTGTCCCGCAATCATTTGACTAATTGTACAAACCATTACAAATAAAAGTGGGCTTAATATTGAATAAATAAATACTGCATCAAATATTAGTAAGTCTCAATATATATTTTTTTAATTCTAATACCAAAAACTTTATCATTTATTTGGAAGAAAATATTTTTTACTTTACAAATATTACAATATGAGTATAAATTTTTAAAAACTGCTGGTATTATCATATGTGCTCTGATCTTCATTTATAATTTTTTCTTGTCCAGAATAGGTTACATGTGTAAAATATTTCTATATAGCTGGCACTAAAACCAGGGGTAAATGTTTCACTATTTCACTTGTCCCTGATATTTCACTTAACCCCACATTCTCCTAAGTTAAATATTTTGTGTTTAACTAAACTCAGGATATATGTTTGCGCATTGCCCAGTCTAACATATATTCAATCAATGGTTTGAATCGGTATGTGTTTTCCCCAAAGCTTAATCGCTCTTTCAAACTGTCTACTCGATATCTGCTTTACAAAGGGCATTGACAAAAGAGCAAACTGAAGAAGGATGTTTACAAATTGGCTCAATGCAGACTAAGCTTCTAATTAATATACATTAAGCACGTTTGGACTGATCAAACTTGACGGATCATCAACGTCAAAAGGATGGCACGTGTCTTACCATAGCGTGTATTTCATGTTGGCTACCATTATGAGGATATCATTAATGTAATTTTAACAATGCTCATTAAAATCAATTCGATAGTGCAGTTTATTCTGCCCAGCATTGATTTGTATACGCAAGCTGATATGCGTGCAAAAAGATACATTTGCAATTTTGTTGCGGTTCCGCATGATTTTCTATTGCGTAGTCCTCAAGCTACTCATTAAAACAAGTTGACTCGGTGTATCACGTGAGTTAAAACGCTGTTTTTAGGAAAAATATATGTAATTATGCTACCGAATATGTTTCCTCTGTTTAACTAATGAGGTATTTTATGGCCGATAATGAAATTAAAATATTGCTCCAAAACAAAACATTCGATCGTTTGCTACCGTGAGAAGTCGGTCCCGATTTCGTAAATGGGTACAATGGACACGTGTCTCCCTTGGTACTAAGGGCACAATAAAAACGAGGGAAAACGGAAAACTGATGGAAAAAAATTACTTGAATACTAATGAATAATGGTCAAATTTTAATGACGGCGAAAAAAATACGACTAATTTCCAAAAAGTATTAATAACTGATTTTTAAAAAATCTAATGCTAAGATAAAATCCTAATGACTAATTTCTGCATAGCTAACATTAAATCGTAAGAACTGAATGTAATGATATTTTAGTAGTTCAATGAAAAATACTCAGAAGTACAGTAACTCAACTCGAGTTTTTTTTTCCCAATAGGAATTACACATTTTTAACGGGATGAAACTCGCCTCTAAATATTGGATTATTTTTTTATTAAAAGATGAAACGTATTCTTTTATTTTCAATTTTAATTGTAAAAATTCAAGTAATGGTTCAAAATTAGAAGAAAAAAAATTAAAGTTAGTGTGCTTCCGGAGTTGTTCCAAAAATATTATTAAGATGGGTAAACCATGACTGGCGATCAACCACTTCGAGTGAGAATTAATCTACCTTGTACTTTTATGAACAAATGTTAATAAGCCACTTCTTTCGTAAAAAATACATTTAACGTATTCTTTTCAATTCACTAAAAGGTGCTGATTGCGAGCAGTGGTCTACCTCTATTAAAAAATATTTACAGAAAAATCCGAAAAAAAAAACAACATCTTTAGTTTGTTTCTTATTGTGAACTTTTTTTCTTGAATTTTAAAATTAAAGTTTAAAATAAAATAATGTATTAAACCTTCTAACACGAAAATAACTTAATAGTTAGGGGTGAATTTCACCCCTTTCATGTCTTTATTACCGATAGAATTTTAGAAAAGCATAAGTTCAATATTTTTAAGTGCTCAATAAATGTGCAAAGCTTCTTCGAGTCCGTGAGAAAAAAAAATTTTGACTGGATTACTAGTTAGTGGAAGCTTTACATTATGTCCCAATAATTCACTTATCCAAAGGGAGTCCCAATGACAAACAACATTCCTAATTTTACCTAAAAAGAAAGTCCGAAGAAACCACTGAAGGACTCTAATGGCTAAGGAGAGAAAATTACTTAAAAATGTAGTAATGGAGCGAATAATTTTATTAGCTAATTGAAACAATTGAATAAATGAGGAAAAGTTGTATAGATAATCAAGAATTTCTGAAACCTTATACTTAAATTATAAGGAACAATTCTTTATAACTAAAATAAAAAATCAAATAGATAAGTAAAAAAATTACGAAGAGTTAAAAAAACTCTTAGGGAAAATCTAAGAATCAATTAAATTATTCTAATTTTGTTGACGAAAAATATCATAATAGCTACGAAACATGTTTAGGGAACCAAGTTATAACTCCTATTGCATCCTCTAAAAGAAACAAACAAAAAAAAAGAATAAATGAAAATCGCAAAATTTATTCGAAAACCGAAGAAAAACAGATCAACGCACCTGTTTTAAAAATTCACGAACACTAAAGCACTAAAACAGGAATTTTGCAGTAAAAATTGCTCTTAGATATAACTTGCTCGAAAGACTATAAGGTTAAATCCCGAAAACAGAACCGAATAGAGTAGAAATGTATTATACAATATACTTCGAAGCTATTTTTTTAAAAAGGGAATGTCTGACTCTACAAAAATAAAAAACCGGACAACAAGTAAGAGCTTTATAATTATTGTTCATCTAGTTAAAATTTTCAGAACTAAAAAAATACTTTTAAATGGGCAGAATCGCATTGATTTCGAGATAGAGAGTTTTGTATTCAGCACGTAAAAATTATGCTACTTAAAGATCTATTTCCCATAGTCTACAGCGAAACTTAAAGCATACATAACATCCTCTGTCAAAACATTTTTAGGAAAAAATTCATTTTCGTAATGGTACGAAATTAATAAGATCTTTTTGCTTTTTTTTGGGCCATTGGGCTATAAACATGTTGTTCTTCTCTAAAAATGTAAGCAAATTCATATCTACAGTTTCGATAATGCGATCGAAAATAACACTTCATTTTACAAGAAAAAAAAATTACCATTTCTCTCATTATTGTTGTCTCATTATCTGAAATTATTGCTCATTATTCACTAAGCCTTACAAAACTCAAATGTGCAAATGCATAAATGCAACTGAATAGAATATATTTTTTCTTTTGTATGAGAAATTCAGTTTCGCATCATAAATACAAAACAAATAAATTAAATTTCTTGCGAATCTCTAAAAAAAACAAATTTATACCACGGAACTTACCTAAAAAGAAATCAGCCCCAACACATCGAAAACTCACTGACAAAATTTTTCTGAGCAAAATCTTTGCAACCAGGGAATTCAAACATATGCTAAATGAAGATAACAAAACACCTGCAAATTCGTAAGATTCCTGTCACTTTTATAGTTTTATCTTCAAGTGCTCTATCTCAGCAAATTCTTATTCAAGGAAATGAAATTTATCTATTCATATTTGTGACGTGAATATTAACTGAGTCAATTTCGATAAAATGCAATCTCATCTCCGAAGCTAAATTTTAAGAATATTTCGAACTATTATTTATATTATTTTATTAATATTGCCTTATTAACGGTTAGGTTAATGCCACATGACCAATAATATAAAGGGAGCAGTAATAATGATAGTGAAAAACGACATTCCCTACGTTATTATCTTCATACTACGTTACTGTGTCACGTATCCTAAATTTGGACAATTGTTTTTTGTATATTTTAAGCTCTGATTCTAAAAAATGACCCCGTCTCGTCCTATTCTTACAAAAATCAGAGTTGATAATTGTTTAAAAAAGGGGCGAGGGGACACGAAAAATTCAGGTTGATCTTAAGACTTAAAATGTGTTTTTCCAAAAAGTTATTAATTGTTTGTCTTATGATTTGCATTATTGTACAGAAATATGTTAGGGATCTGAAAAAGAAGTTGGGAGCTAATCTTTCACTTTTGTACAAAACTTACTATAAAACGAGCCTACATTTCCGTTGAAGATTACTATTTCATACTCTTAGTTGTAAAAATCAGTCTTGTTATTGCTATATTGTAAACTTATAATAAGTAATATACTTGCATAAAAAAAAAGTTCAAGTGAAAATTGAAACCCTAAATCAAAGTAGTATTTATTTAAGAATTTAATGGTAAGAATTAACCTTTATCAAAGAATTAAATAGGAAAAAAAATAATTAGGGGATAAATCCAAATAAAAGTTACTTTAAGAAAAATGGTCTTAATAAAAAATTCTAAGTGTCCGAGTTGGCTTTTTTTTGTAGTATTTAAATATTGCACAAATGGTAGCAAATATAATTATTATTTAGCTAGGTTAGCGTTAGTTACCGATAATAATACTATTATTATTGTCATTAATATCATTTCTTGTCCAGAATCAATGACATGATTTTTTCACCTGCTTTCAGTAAACTTTAATTCACTTTTTCCATAACGAACTACATCCCTTGGAGTCAACTCTCAGTTACCTAACTCTGAAATCCACGGAAAAAATACTCCTCTAGATCAGTTTCAAATAATGTTCAAAAAAAAAGTAGTAATAAGATCAGCAAATTATTGAACCCAACATAGTTCGTAATTTAATTTCGGAAAACAACATTCTTTTGTAGCAATTAAATTTCCCTCATTCCAAAACTTCCCGATCAATTTACTATCATTTATAAACTTTTTTTTTTTTTTTTTTTTTCATGTCTCCAAAATTTCCTTCCATAACCGGTTCCTCCTATTTCAATTTTCCAACTATGCTGCTTCCGTTTTTTTTCCACCAGGAAACCAGATACCCCCGAAATATACGTCAATAGAAATTCTTGACTGATATTAAAAAAGTGACACCCGTGGAGGCGGGACAGGGAATGTGGAGCAAGGGGGTGGAGGACAATAAAAAGCAGACGACACCCATAGAGGAAATGGCCACTAATGAATGTGATGGATTACAAAATCAGATTCTGACATTTTAGCGGGAAATATGCCCGGGATGAGAGAATGTTCGATTCGGGGGTGGGTACTGCATGGTGTCGTATTCTTCCGGTTAGACATATTGGATTTATATTTGCGTATTTCGGTAGCTGGCGATGTAATCGGATTGCAAATGGGCCGGGGTGGGGGTGGTAGGTTTTCGCGTGTTTTTGGAATTGGGGTCATGAAAATTAAAAGGCATTAAAATATACCCTAGCAGTATAAAAATTAGTAAAGATAAAGATTCGTACGCATTGGTAGTTAATAATACTATCTTTCTGAACTGTAAAACCAAAGTCATATCTGCACTTTTAAACGATATTGAGTTATAGTCACCAGGTGGCTCTTTGTAACGCATTTTACCTAAATACAAAGTTTTATAATCATTGGAGAACAAGAAATATTTTTTAAAAAAACCTGAAAAACTACCTCTTGAATCAAATACATGGAGGCCCATAATTTTGAACAGCAATAGCTCAGTCTGAGATCGTCTGCAGGTAAAACTTTTGCACTTAGCACGGCAATACAGATACAGACTTCAATTATCGATCTTTCGTTCCATAATGTTTAGAAATTAAAGGATTTGCCTTCACTAAACATCAAAAAAGCGATAGGCAATAAATGTACATTTCAGATAATTAAAAATTAAAATACATATGAATAAGACTGGAAGAATTCTCATTTTTTATGCTTTTCTAAGCACGCGATAACTATAACTTATATCCCTTCTAAATAGACAAGTAAAATTATGTTCCTTAATTGCGTACTGCAGAAAAAACACTTTAACTGTTTCTACTTTTGCTTTTTTAAATACTACACGTGTTCACGAAAACAGTAAATTATCGAAGCCAACAAGAAAAATATATAGAGCAATACTCAAGTTCATTAATATCAATTACGCTATCTTTACACTACTCGAAACAGTAATAAATATGTAAATGTTCCATTTTTCATTGTTCGATATCTTACTGGGGGTGTGACACTAGGCCTAAAATTAATTGCTACTACTTCGGAGGAAAGAAATTAGATGTGGTGGTTATGAATCTGGAACCGTTACGCTATAACAGAGAGTGGACATTTTTTGTTGGATTAATTAATCACTTTTTTGCTCCTTTGTCAGTCCTCTTGTTCGTTATTAATGTCCATCCGGTTTCTAAAGAATAAATTATTGTCATTATTGTCTCTTCAGCCCACAGCTCATTTACTGTCACTTATTTGCAATTCATTTAATTAGAATTATGGTAATGAAACGAAAAAAAAAAGTGGTTTAACATTAAGGCAGTTTAATATATTTAAAAAACAGTGAGGGCAGGGGACTTTGAGACTCGGGTTACCTAGAATGATCGAAGGTTTCTTTTGCTTAAAAAGTAGACAGATGCTTAGTGTTTCGTATCAGGAGCAATGTTAAATCATATTCCTCAGTGCTGTGCAGTGAAATGATGTTTATGAGTAATTATTTATAGATTAAAAAAATTAGAAAGAAAAGATAGAGTAATAAAAAGAGAGGAAGAAGGAGAAAATTTTAAAAAAAAGAAGCAAATCAATAAAAAAGTATTAATTTTAATCGATGGAGAAATGTTCCTAGTAACTAACTTATAAACCAACTGATTAGCAAAGTATGCAAAATTCATACAAAACACACTCTGAAACGAACAGATGTTAGTATCTTTCCCCGTTTAAATTATAAAGTAGCAAAAATATATTTTTTTAATGAAGCATAGAACGTTTATTTCTAATTAGAGATATGTTTTGAAGTAAAAATGTAAAAAAAATTAAATTAACAGAAATTGTATAAGTGTATTTCCTAGGGACGTCTAGAAGGGCAGTAAATACTGAATTTCAGTTTATTGCTTTCAATACTTGCATACAGGAGCGGGGAAAGAAATTAATCAAGAATAGCTAGTACATTAATATCAGTACATGTAAAGATTGTAATGATCAAAAAACCCTCCCAGAAAAAAATGTTGGCTTTTTATATCCCACTTCTTTACAGAAGAAAATTAACTGAGCTAGTGCGAACACAAAACTTTTTTTTTTTTAATTTTTAAAATTGAAAAATAAAATAACTAACTGGGAATGATAGAATAAACGTTGAGTTTTCAAACTACCAAAAATATTCTCTTGATAGAGAGAAGTTTTGGTTTCGAACGAGTATTCCAGACTAGAAGCAAAAAATGTCCCTTGTGTAAAAGCAAGGTTTTTTTTTTATCAACATTTAATAACTTCATCAGTGTGTTTGTAATTTACTTCTACAATAGCATTTCAGAAGCAGTAGTGGGAAGCTAAAAGTACACCTTAATACCTTCTTTATCCTCTTAATAAACAGGTGTATATTTTTGATATCCTTTCGAACTTTTGCCTTTGTAATTCTCTGTTCTTCCACTACAGGTCGTCTCGCGTGGATGAATCAAGCTACAAGTCACTACCAGAAAACAAAGATTTAATATTAGACTCTCGGTTACCAAAACCCCCTTTTCAAAAGACCTCGAATTAAAAGCTACAAAACATTTCAGTTCTCAAAACAGAAACCATTCATTAAATTCCCAAAACAGGAGCAGGAAGGGCATAGATGAGTCGAGGGTAGCTCAGCAATCTTCTTGCCACCAGACAATGGGTAAGTTCTCCAGCTCAACTTTACCCAATTTTATGCATAGATCATCAACATCATTAATAACATCCCACGAAGTGCTTTCCAATCTTTCATTTCAGTTTCATCACCCGACTTTCAGTGGCTGCAACCGACTTCCGGCGGTGTCAAAGTCATCAAGGAGACCCGCAGTTCGTTCGTTCGTTCCTTGTGAATTATTCTTTTTTTGTGCACCAGGGGGTGGTGCGGTGTTGTTCCACTTCGGGCCGTCCGGTACACTTCCGGCGGTCGCGTGACTTAGGCCTCTTCGCTTTCTGTTGCATGTCAATGGGAAAAATTAGCGCTCTTCAAATTAATGGTTATGAATGAATGATTTTGGCAGTGAATATGGAGAAGAAAATGAGAGGGAGTCAACTTTCTTTTTTATGTTTCCCAGACACTAACGCGCGTCATATCGTGGGGAGTTTAGCAAAACGATGAAAATCCCATAAAACTTTTGTTAAGAAGATTGCCTACAAATTTTGACTGTCCTGTATCTTCATAAAATTCTCGTAAAACTAAGCGACCATGTTTTATATTGTCTACCATATCCTTTCTCAGTGATACTGATTCAAAGATGGGGTAGTGGAAAAACGGTCCCAGACAATGTAATATAAAAGGTAGAAGGCATTCTGCACACAAAAATGAGTGCACACATAATATCCACACATACACAATCTCAATCGGAAACAGTACATGTGCGTACATTTATGTATTACTCTTTTTTATTTTACAAAGTTAGTGTTTGCGCAAATTTAATACAAGAGAGATAAAAATAAGAACTAGTGTAAATGATCTAAATTATACTCAGAGATACATTATTGTTATTATCAATATAACTCTTTGATATTTAAATAATTCTGGTCTTAAACCTAGTTTTTACCACTCTCTTCGGGGGAAAATATTTTCAATGTATGATTGAAATAATAGAGAAGACATTTAATTTTTCCTTAACTCTTTTTTAATCGCTCCTTCCTCTGTCCTTATCTTAGTAACTGCGTAAAATTATCCATCTAATGCTTATTAAATATAAATTAAATCCGTGTTCACAAGCGTTGGTAAAGTGTAAAATTTCTAAAGATTAATACGAAGTGGAAAAAAGATGTCGTATACTTTTAAGAAAAACTTATCAACGATTTGGGAAATGTCTGAATACTTTAAAAAAATGTATAATTCAAATTTTGGTTATTCTGTGACAAAAGTACATTATGGTAAAAAAAAAAATATGATACGCAATTTCTTAATTTTAAGGTAACTCTCAAACTTCCCAACTAGTGTTCCATCCCTTTATAAACATGACTGCAAGTTGAAGAGAAAATTACTGACCGCAATTAGGAGCTGCCCCTTACTTCGTGCTTCTAGAAGTTATTATTTTGCAGAAAATCTTCTCAGATTTCTATTTATAATAAATATCATTCAGAAATAACACTAACAAATCGTAATAATTTAAAAGTTATTACGTCATGCACAAAGCTATCAGTAAAAAATAAATAATCTATGTAGTAAAAAATGCTATAATTTGCACAAATAAATAAAAGATACGGTTTGAAAAGTAACATCTTAAAAAACAGAAGAAAAATTATTTATTTTAACGCTGACTAAATAAGAATGAAAAACATATTTCAAGCAAATTCATTTGAATATGAAAAAAAAGAGAAAGAAATTCGTAAGTTAGCTATGATTTAAGGAATAATTATTTATAATGACCATATATAACAGTTTACATTTAAATAATGTTCCAAAAAGATTCAGAAATAAACTATCAGTACTAAGAATATATTCCAACAAAAAAATTGCCACCCCTCCCCCTGGAATTTTTTTCCTTAAAATTTAAAAAATTTTAAAATAAGGAATTAAAAGTAAACACTGCATCCTTACTTGAGAAAAAAAAAACAGCCGATAATAGTATTTACTACCTAAAATTGACATTTCTGAAAAAGAAAAAACAAACCCGAGAAAAGCGATTGAAAAGTCATGGCAATTTAAATAATAAAAATTAAAAAATAATTCTTATTGCTGTCATAAAATTGCAACCTCGTGTGTTTTGAGTTTTCAAAAAACATCGTCATCAGTATGTGAAAACGAGAACTTCCGGACGAAAATCACGAAGATTTTCATATCTTTTTGCAAACAAAAGTTCCTTGTTACATGGAAAAAGTGTGGTACGTAACATTCATGGAATCTTGCATTTATTTACGTTGTTTACATTTTTTAATTTTTAGAATTTTAAATACTTAATTTTCTTACTCTAAATTGTCTTTTAAAGAAGAAACAAGCTAAAACTTCACACACTTTTTAACTTCAAAAAGCACGAAATATCACTTCTAAAATAAATTATGATAAAATGAATGAAAATAATATACGAGTGAATGAAAGCTGAGAACAAAGTGAAAGTAAATCATAAACGACCTTTCATTCTCAAGGCATCACCCTCGACATAAAAATCATTTCCCCCAACTTAAATCCAACACTTCATTTTCGACATCATAATCGTCGTTTTTTACCAACTCATCATCTTTAAGACGAGAAAAGGAAGCGTTTATCCACTGTTTTAAGCAACGCTGTCTCGGATGTCACCCCTGAAAGACAGTTCTATTACCTTCTGTGAGCCGATTTTTCGCTCTTGACAACTTCATGTGAAAGGTTGAAACAATGTTCGCAAGGGAAGTGAATCACTAAGTGAAAATGCGCGCGTCAATTTAAGGAGAAAGTTGACAGCGGATCTTAATGAAGAGGAGTGATTTTGACAGACAGTGATGTCAGTCTGGGTGTGTGAGGGGCTCTTAATTAAATGTGGTTGGAAGGGATGATCGTTTTAAACTCGCTGGATGAATAATGTGCTATGTGTAAGACTATAAAAAGGGATAAAGCTGTAAAGAAACTGATGTATGGATGTAATAATGGATAAAAGTTTGAGTTTATGTATATTTTTTATAACTCAAATTCACTGAATGCATGAATTTAATAATGGATAAAAATTTGAGTTTATACATATTTTTTGTAATTCAAATCCACTTCAATCCATATTTATCATTTATTTTTAACAATAAAGGTCATGTTATAGTGTTTTTGTTGAACTTCAGTTACCTGTTTTCTATTTATTAGCCCAGACGGAACTAGGAAGGAGGTTATAAGTTTGGCGTGTCTGTGTGTGCTTCTATTTATGCCTGTGACAGCGTAGATATTAATAGGATGAACCGATTTTGATTTTTCTGTTTTTGTAAAAAAGGTGATGATGACTTAATCTGAAGTCCTGAATACTACTCAGAGAAGTATTCAGGTTTTAACTTAATCGAGAGTATTCTTAGCTTGATCTCATATATGTAGGATTCCAACAATCGAGGTATTAATGAAAAGCCGCAGAAAAGCATAATTTGCAATTTTAGTACTAGTGAAATTCTTCTCGCACATTTAAATACACTAATCGAAAAAAAGAAATTTTCTGCATTTAATACATTTTTTTGGATCTTCCAAGCAAGATAGAATTAGAATTATTATCCTTTTTAAGGGAAATTTAAATAAAGTTCAAATATTTATTAACACGATTGTAACGATTTCATTGTTTTTTGACAAGGAAAGAAAGCACATTGAATCCAACTTTTCAACTCTTGCAACTTTTAATTTTTAACAAGTAACTTGTAATTCGTTTAAGTATATAATAAAGACTTTTCATTTTTTTTTTCTTTTGTTTTTTTATTCTGATTTTGCGAAAATCAAATTTTAATATTTATTATCTTTCTTTTCCGAGTTTCAGACGTTATCTAGAAGAAATTTAAATTCATTTTAATTTTACATGTGTTTCGACATGATCGATTTATCAAAATATCAAGTCACCAATTAGGGTTGCATCTTTTTTTTATTTTTTAAAAAAATTTGATTTTGATTTTCATTTCTTAGAGTAGTACGTCAGTTCACTATTTTTCATTCATTCATTATCGTTATACGACAATCCGTTATTTTCCGCTCATTTTCCATGTTTGCGCATCACAATTCACTGATTTTCATTCATTTTTGTGAATTAACTTATAAGAACAGTAAGAATTTAGGACCACGTAAATTCAAAGCGCATTTTGAATTCACATTGTAAAAAATTAATGTTTTTACTGTATAATTCAGCTAATTTTATAGTAATAAACTAAAAATTGCTAATTTTATTGTAATAAGCAGTGAAATTGCTGCTTTTACAGTACTAAACTATAAAATTGCTAATTTAACAGTTTATTACTGTGAAATTTAGTTTTAAACTGGAACATCTGCTGCCATTATTATGCTATTAGTTTTACAGTATAATACAGTTAAATTTTACTGCAATAAACTGTAAAATTGCTAACTTTACAGTAAGAAACTGTAAAATTGCTAGTTTTACAGTTTATTACTGTGCATTTTACAATTTTAAATTGGAACCTCGGCTTCCAGTATTATACTGTAAAAACAACAGTTCATTTTTTGCAGGGCAACTTTTGCTCCAGCTTTATCACATTAAGCACAACGCTCCGACTACGATTTCATTCAAAAATGCAACCTCTCCGTCAAATATCGTGAATGTGTATCATAATAGGAAGTTTAAAACTGATCTCTATCCATTCATAGCTGAAGAGCTACTGCCCGGGGGGGGGCGGTCACCAGCAACTTGATGACACCCACCATGAGCAAAATTCACCCGAAATAGCACTTGTACTTGATTTTGAGCCCCAATCCCTGCCCCCTTCTTTCCCCTGATTCTATTCCGCATTAATTCTCTTTGTATTCAACTTTTTAAATCGTAAAATTCTCGTTAAACATTCCATTTTAATTTTGTTTGGGAGTATATATTATGCAGATCTTTTGCATTTGATGCAATGAAATGTACAACAAAATCTTAGATTTGTGTACTAACTTTAACACAAAAAGACACGCCAAATTTTTAATAATCTGCCATACTTACAGCTATAGCTTTTTTTCTGACTTTGCTGTCTTGTTTCAAAGCATATTTTGTGCAAGTCTATACCATAGCAGATAAATTAAAAAGTTAAACGAAATTCGCAAGTTCTTTGTGAGATACTGAGTTTTTGTCATTGAAATTTAAACATAATACAAACATGAAGCACTTTTGATGTAGCTCAACAGCTATTTATTTATTTATTAGTAATAATACTTGTACCCTGGGAAAAAAAATAAATGCGCTACGTTTTTCAAAAACCGCCATTCGAGTTAGTTTTTTAATTTTCCTAAACTGCTCCAGTTTTCCAGGGTTTAAGATTGATAAAGAAGCTTGGGAATAAAGGTAATCATGAGCAATCTCTACAGTGCAATAATTATCCAATTTGCTATTAATGAAATGAATGCATCTGCTTTATACCCTTGCACAGTATTTTTCATTAAATAACATATCTGCATTCAAAGTTTAATAAGAAGAATTATAAAGAACAAAAAACGTAAACTTGCACAAAGATTGCGTAAAGAAAGCTAATTAGGGTATTGGTTGAAATCGGAGGGTAGTTTTACCAACCACATTAGAATAGTCAAGAGCTCTTTCATAAGCTTATACAGTAGCATATTATACGAAGCTTTTTGGTAGAGATATAAAATTTCAAATCTTTCAAGTTTTAACTATAACTTTAGTGCAGTTTACAGTGACATGCTTCTTTTGATTTTCCTTCACACTCAACAGTTTTTCTCTGGTATTACTTCTATTTCATTACTAAATTTTAAACCGGGAATAATAATTCATTTTGAGTTCAAAGAAAACGAAAACTGATCGATTTACAATACAGGACACTTTGGCTTTATTCAAACTAAAATACCGCATTTTTCATTTTTATTACATATTAATTCTATTACAACTGCCTGTATTTTTAGAAAAAATTTTAAAGTATATTAACTAATTACAATTAAATTGCAGTTATTGCTTTTAATTTTTGACTAAGCGTAATTTTTAATTTTTGATCATTTAAGTTTCAAAACAATTTGATCTTGGGTAAAAGTACTTATTTTCATGATTCAGGAATCATAACTTTTGCAAAATTAAAGATATCGGTGAATTTGCCAGCTAAAAATTTCGCGATTTATTTTTTTTTTTTTTTTTTTTGTGAAGAAACGAAAATTAAAAACTAGTAGTGAAAAAATATTTATTACATTTTGTTATATACGAACATACTCCAATATCAGACACATTAACAGAATGTCAATCGTATATGTACAAATGTGCACTAAATTCAACTAATAAAAAAACCGCAGGCACAAAAAATAATGCTTTTGTTGTTAGAAATAATACCATTTTGGTTCAAAACATCTGTAGCGTCTACTAAAAAAAAAATGAGGAGTAAGTTATAACAACGTTAAAAAGACACTTAACACTAAAAAACTGTCTTCTTTGAGCCGAAGAAGAGGGGAGGGGGAAGTAATGTCACAGTTCGGAGAACATTTCTTCTTTACTGTTAATCGGACAAAAGCACAACATTGTAAAGGAGAAAGGGGAAAAAAAACGTCAAAACCTTTTTCAACCATCTCCGTATTTTACAATGTTCTTGAGTCATCATCCGAGTTCAACATTTCGCGTTATAACGCAAAGAAAAAAATGAACACGCGTCAACCGGATACAAAGTAGATGGCACAAAATATGGCAAAAACAGACGATATAATCTGGCTTAATTTTTTATCCGCTAGATTTTAGAAGGGAAAAAAAAAAGAAGTAACGATGAAAGTAGAGCTTCATGAAAATCACGATCGTAAGGAGGAAAGATGACCGTTTAGAAGTTTATTTTGAACTTACTATTTTTATTTTGTCACGCAGAGCTTTTTTAACAAATATACTAGGTAATATTTAAGCCATTTAGAGACGAGTTAAGGTGTTTGATCAAATCATTTACACAGGCAAACTAATTAATAAAGCAACCATGTATTCAACGCTTTATTCTTTTTCACTTACAAAACAACATTCCCTGACGGAACGAGATGTTCCAGCAAATCATTTACAAGCACTAATAAAGCAACCATACATTTGGTGCTTCATTCTTTTTCACTCAAAAACGACATCCAGCGATAAGAGATTTTCCAGCATATCATCATTCACAAATACTGATTAATAAAGTAACCATGCTTACAATGCTTTAGTCTTTTCACTTAAAAACAACATACAGTGATGGGTAAACGTGTTACAATACATTTACAAGCACTAATTAATAAAGCAATCATACATTCATTGCTTCATTCTTTTTCACTTAAAAAATAACATTCAGTGACGAGTTGAGGTGTTCCAGCAAATCAAAAAGTATTTAAACCGTGAAATGCTTTTTATACATATGAAATGTATATCTAGTTTTTAATTGCGAAATAATATTTAATGAAAGTAGCAGGAAAAAGTTTATAAAAGATACAAATTGTACTACCAAATACAATTACTATATTTCTTCACAGCGGCAGCATTCTTCTATTTTGTGAAACACTCAAAACATTTTATTCGTTACAGGAAGCAGCACAGTTGATGCTTCAATATCAGACCTTTCAGTAGCTCTGATTTCACTGATTTTTCAAAATTTATTTAAGCAGGTTAAGAGAGAAAGATTTCAAATTACAGAAAAACTTTATATTCAGAGAAAATATTTAAAAAAAAAAAAAAAAAACAAGCATTGTACACAAATATTAGTGCTAAAGTCGAATATTCATTTTCTGAAATGAAAAATGAAAAATTCTGAAAAATGCCATAGGAAAAAAAATTGCGGGGTGTATCGGAACACTTGGTTTTGTTGTTCCAATTCAAACTTATTTAAAGGAAATTGCTTCGAAAATCAAGATTCTAACCCCAATTCTTCTAGTTAAGACAAGAACAAGGATTTATTACTGTTTATCTCTCTTCTCGTGAGCAACAAGATCTTAGAATGACAGGAAGTTGCAGATTTAAAAAGATTTTTGCTCCAGGAGACTTCTTTTTACCTAAAATACATGGGGGAAAATCATACAGACTTTATGTAGCAAAAGTCCAGCACACAGACAGTAATGAATAGTGGGAAAATCTTACAAGACAATCCCCAAAACCCAGAGATTTTAAGAAACTAAAGAAAAGGCAGCTTTCATCCCAGAAGATGTTATAAAAAAAACTTAAGCCAAGTCACAACTGCTAGTTGTAAAGACAAGAACATATTTGTGGACGATATGAGTAATTTCAATTTATGTTACAGCTTTATATTTCAATTCAAAAGCATTTCTTAATTTTAATTTAAATTTTTCATAAGTTCAAAATCATTTTAAATTTTGACAAATCATAAACGTTTACTAGTACAAAAAATAATTTTTTTTTTATTTGACAATAGCTATCTGTTCTTATTCTTCCCCATCAATATTACTCATGTTTGTGAAACCTATTGCTGGCTAATCTGAAAAAAATAAAAATTTTAGCATGTGTTCCGATTAACCCCTATCAGCGGGGTAATTCGGAACACCCCTAAATTCCTATTTTTATAAATAATAACTGTTCGAAATGTAGTGTCTTTGCTTCGAATATCAAAAGCAAAGCAAGACCGAAGTTTTTACTCAAAAAATCAAATTAAAAAAATCTTTTAACTATTTTTTTTTTTACAATTAAAGTTGAAAAGTGTTCCGATTCACCCCATTTTACGGTAGTAACATTATTAATGAACAGTTTAATTTTTATTTCGATGGAACTGGTTTACTTTTTGAAATTACTTCTTCGATTTTATGAATCTTATTTCCTTAAACCAAAAATATAAGACAAGTATTCCATAACCATAAAGAGCATTTATTTTTTACAGTAATAAGTGAAAAAAAATAAAAATAGTAACATCCCTATGACCTTCTAAATAAAGACTAACATTCCTCTGCTTAGTGCAATAAAGAGTTGTTTTAATTTATTTTTTTTTATTCTGCACAAAGTTATTTATTTATTATTGCTCTTCTTCATTTACAACTAATGTACACAGAATGCAAAGGTAACACTATTATCAGGACTATGAAAAAAAATCAAAAGCATTATTACTATTTTATAGGTGGAAAAAAATGTTTTTTCAGTCTATACTGAAAACCATCTCCTTCATTTTTGATTAAAAAACAAAATTAGCTGTTTCACGAAGAGCTTTTTTATATTATCCACCCATAAAGCATATTATACATTATATTATCTGTTCAGGTTATTTTTTATAAAGTATCAAAGGAACATATCATGTTTTAGGATTTACCAATGACATGAATAGAATTACTCATGTCTAAATTTCTTTTACTCGTCATATTCACTTACTTTACTTTTTAACTACAGAACTAACAAAAGGAGAAAATTCTAACTTTTTTGCCCAACACTTTTGTTTGAAGGAAAAAAGTGATCATCTGACAGGTGCTTTCACAATGTTCTTAGAATTAGTGGTGATAAGTAGACTTTCGATCGTTAAGGCCCCCTCCCCCCTGTCCTGGGTTAGAGGTTTGTTTTCGCTTAAAGAGGGACAAATCTGTCTTTTTATGGCGCTGAAAAAAATATACGATCTTTGTTCATTTTCTTTTAAATGATATGCAGAAGGCGAAAAAAAAAAGGAGAGGATTAGAAAAAGTAAAAGATCATATAAGTCATTTATGCTGGTATCTTGGGTATGGAAGATTATTATGGCAATCTCAGTAAGAAAGTAAGAAAGAATTATATTTTGCGCACATATACAGCAGTGAAAAATAATTTTTTCTTCAAAACATTGGTGTTACCGATATTTTTGTTAAACTAAGATGTTTTTTCCGTGATCGATGTTTTTTTTTTTTTTTTCGATGACGACGTTTTATATTTCAGCAAAAAAAGTTTCGCAAAAACGTGTTATAATTATTCTTATTAAAATATTTGTCTTTTTTCAGTACTTGAGTATCTATATCATTAGAAACAGTTTCCTACAGCCACTAACAATAATCTACCCTCGATGTTTTTTTAACATCGTTGTTTTGCGTTCTATGTTTTTCTATCGTTGTATGCGTCCAAAGTATGTTTTTTTTTTCGGTTCAAAAAAAAAAAAAAAAAAAATCATGAAAAAAGGTTATGACTTAATAGGTATTTTTTCAGGAAGCAAAAAAAAGCTCTACATGTCCTATTGAACGAAATAACGAGGCACGATATGATCTGACGAGGCGTTCTTGTACATTCAAATGTGTACGTAATATATTTGGAAAAAAATCTATGTTTTAAAACATCGATGTTTAAAAATATCGATGTTTTCTGGTCTACATATCAATTCCATCGATGATGTTGATTTTTTAACATCGATGCTTTCAAACATGTCGCACCACTAATGCATAGCAAAAAATGCAACACCGCGGAGAAAACATCCGAATGAAATGAAATTTGCAGCAATAATTAATCGTATGATATTATACAAAGGAGTAAAGTTTCAGAAGAACGTGTAGCGGTTGTGACAATACAGTCACGAAATCATCATTTTTAAATACAAGAAAACATTTTAGAAAATTGATACTTTGTACTACGATAGATTATGGTTCCTTATATTCGGATGTGTCACAATTTAAAAAAAAAAGTTTAAAATTCTAGGAATAACATGCAAATGTATGCGAAAAAGAAGTCACTTTTAGGCAAATGGATTGAGCAAGTAGCACTTGATTTAAGGTTAAAGAAGATATTTATTTTATAGGGATCAAGATTGATACTGATGATTGTTGATAAATATCATTGAGAGAAAAGTAATGTCATTGTGTGTGATCAATACGGTATAACTTAGATATGCATCATTATTGAAGGGCTTATGAAATTAAAATTGAGCCCCATGTTTGTTTGGTAGCCGGGAACACACATCCACAAATCTAACAGTACTCCGATTCTATGCAGGGCCCCAGTTTCCGATTAGGGTGACATGACCCCTCACACTGCTTTGGAGAAATCACAAATGTGGATTTTCAGTCAGAAAATTTGTTCGATAAAATTGAGAGCTCAATGTATTAATCGTTTTTCAAGTCGTCATCTTAAAAAGCTCACACAATTATTTGAAAACTATTGATATCGAAACCATATGCAGTAAAGAATAAATAGTGGAGAGACTTTATTGAGGTCCAAAATATTTTTTTGTATGAAGTCACGGGATTAAATGAGTAAAAGAAATGTGCAATTTTGTAACTGCTTGGGAAAACTAAAAGATAAAATCGAAACAAAATAAAACAGGAGAAACAACTATATTTTCTTCGTAAAAATATTTCCAATAACGAGAAAAAACTCCTTCAAATTCATAGATATTATAAAAGTGGATATATCCATGGAGAAATAACAAAAGTAAACAAATGAAGCACTGAAAAAATATTTTCTTTAAAATTATTAACTTTGAAATAAGCTTTTATTTTACACAACAGATGGCAGCACTACAAGTAGATTCTTCCTTTTAAAAAAGGAAACGTATCATTTTTCCGCAAAACCCACTTCTTAACAAATAAAGGATTGCGGTGTCAAGCGCGCAGTCTAATTAAAATTCAATATTTTTAAATCCGCTATGTTATGCTTTCATAGTGCAGTCTGCATTTTTTTTTTTTTTTTTTTTTTTTTCAGTTTTCTAACTTTTTTTTTTTTTTTTTCAAATTTTCCAACTGTTTTTTATTTCTTCAATTTTTCAACTTTTTTTTTTTTTTAGCCAAAAAAAAAAAAAGCATAACGTAAATTTTGATAGTGTGTTGGTTTTGTAACTTCAAAAAATATAAAATAAAAAGCAATTGTTTAAATTTAAATTTCGCTTAAAAATACTTTTAAACACACAGTTTTTAATATTATCGCCTCGGAAAAACAGTAGGATGGATAGCTTACTATTATTTCTGGATAAGATGTCTTACATTTTCTTTCACGGGAAAATATGCATTTTGAATAACTCTTTTTTAGAAAATTATTCAAAAAAAAAAAACGATTTTAAGAGAAACAAAGGAACTTCCTAAATAATTTCGTGTGAGGGTGAATATCAGGAAAAGTGCCAATTTGACCGTGGAAATTTTCAATTTTTAAAGATACTCGGAAAATAAAATTAATAGGGTAGTTCAAATACACATTAGTAACATTTTTTTTTAAATTAAGGACATGGCCAAGGTGATCATTTATCCCCATTTTAGGGGGGGTTGTCTTTGAGCGTTACCGACATGATGGGAATTAGGGATGCACCGATAAGCAAATTGGCCGATTACCGATTAATCGGCTGAGTCGATTAATGATAAGGACGATTGTTTTTCTACTACCAATTTTACCATCACTGTTTTTTCTCTCTTATACAATTCCAAGTTTAGAAATAGTAAGTTATACTTTTTTTGAGAGATTTTTTTTTCCATTTTCCTAGTTTTCACAAAATGATTTCAATATTTTATGTAATTTCTTAGAACAAATTTTCATATTACTTTCAATAATATTATTAACACATTGTTTGTTATGTAACATAAAATGTAACATAAAATAATACATGACATAAAAATTCAAAACAAAGGGGAGGGGATAGTCTGAGGTGAGCACTCTAATTTAGGAGTACTTTTAATTCATATTTTTTAATAATTAGTAGCAATTTAACTCACTACTTTTATTCTTTGAAAATTAGCGGTTATCTAAAAGCACTGTGCTAAGAAGAAAACTATCGCCACATGAAAAATGTTGCAATATTGTCTATGTATATTCATTCAAAGTAGGAGAATTAGTTTTAAAAATTTTTGTCAGCTGTGAGGATAATTATTACTGTTAATAAAAGTATTCATCATAGTTGGTATACTTTAAAGAATAGTATTTGAGGAATTTTTTTTTTGCCGATTAATCGGCCCGATTTTGCCGATTATTAATAACCAGCAAAGTGGCCGATTATGGCCGATTCATCGGTACTGCTGATTAATCGGTGCGTTCCTAATGCGAATGCTACCAAACTGACAAATATTACCGATTTTACACTAACTAAGTGTACAAAAGTAAACACTTTCACTACCTTTTATGTTCAAAAAAAAAATATTACTTATAATATATAATAATATTTACACCGCCTGAACGCTTTTTTGTCTCATAAATAAAATCAGAGGCTAATTAAAAGTTAGTTACAGCTTAAATAAGAGCGACGAAGTTATTTTCAAACAGATAAGTAGGTTAATAGTTAAAAAATCACGATAAAATAAAATTCTTAAAACAATCTTAAAAACGAAATTAATTCAAGACAGTCAGAGTTTGGCGGGGAGGTAGGTTTGCACAAAAGTGTTAATAACTTTTCCATTTTAAAACAAAATTATATTTTTGGGAGCAGTATAGTTATCGAAGGTCTGAATATTGATGTAAAGGAAAGGAGGGTGAAAAGTGGCTATAATTTTGTTTGAAAACTCAAATTTTGGGCGAAATTAATGTTTTTAAAGCATTAAAAAAAACAATAAATAAACTACTTCCAATAATGGGAAAATTTGGCAGGAAAAACGATGCATTTGAAATTATCTTTGTACTTTAAAACTCAACAAACTCATAACACGAGGAAAGACTCGCGAAAAAACATCGGTAACGCACGCATTAGTTTCGTAACATACCTTCTTTCGACGCTGCCGACATGACCAATTTCCCGCAATATGATAGCTGAACATCCCTAGTTAAAGATTCGAGAATAAAAACACCTTATTATGTCCATGTCTATAGGTTCAATTATGCAAAAATAGATTGAAAAATTTATTTACTTTGTGTCTTGATTTCCGTTGCCGACATGACACTTCATTTGGTAGAAACGGAAAAGTCAAGATTGAACAATTATTACCTGTAATTAAATGTAACTGAAATGAAAACTTTCGATCGAAACTAAAACATCATATATTAGGGCTTCACCCAGAGAACTTCATTAATATAAAAAAATGTTTTGTTTTGAAATTATCATCGCGGAAGTTTGCGCTCTCGTCATGTTATGAAAACTCGTGACAAGCAGAAAATGCATTTTTTTTTATCAATATAATATAAATTCATTTTATCCAAAACACAAGAGTTAATCTTCATAGATGAACATAAAACACGTTATTTCCTTCAGTATATGTTTCTGCTGAAATGTTTTACCATCCACAGGACTTTTTTTTAATTTGCGATTCGAATGTGTGAAGCGCTGCCGACCAAATCTAAAAACTTTGTTATGGATTGTATGTGCGACAAAGTTTACAGTATGGAAATAGAAACATTTTTGGTTTCTATTTGGAAGTGCTTGGGAAATTCATTTGTGACTTAAATTAGCACTTTTCTTGATATTCACAGGTAACTGGATGTGTTTCGCCAAACAAATTCTAAAAACTATCTATTTTTATCACCCTTAGTTGGTGTCAGTTGGAGTAAATGAAAGTATGGGATGAATGGAAACAAATTCTATTACCATATCTGTAGTGAATTTCGGTGAACTAAACTATTGGTGAGTAAAGATTAGGCAAGATCAATTCTTGTCTAATCTTTACTCACTACAAAATTTCTTGAGTAAACTCTCAGCAGGATTTCCGAGAATTTATTCAGTTTCCAAGCAATGGTGTGGGCATTTGAAGATGACACAGTGAAAAATTATTTTATAAACCCTTTTTCAAGATTTAGATTTTTTTTCTTTTCAAATGATTCACTTCACAATTTATTTACTGATTTCGGTTGACATTTTAACTCTTAACTCTTCATTTTAATCGGCATCTCAATTAGCGTAAGATTTAAAACTTTTCTGGCCTTTATCTTTTTCAGGTTCACAAACTGCAAACTATACAATACACCGCCAACTCGTTCATTTCGATCCACGGACTGCAGTTTCGGGCTTATTATGCCCTCACCAGCATGGAATACGAAAGTGAACGAGTTGGAGGCAAAGATCCTCTTATAGAGCAAAGAGAGCCGAAAAAAACTGGTAGCTAATGTGAAATTAGAATACCATTATCGCATTAGCTACTAGTTTTTTTTTTTTTTTTTTTTTTTTCGGCTGTCTTTGCTCTATAAGAGGATTTTTGCCTCCAACTCGTTCACTTTCGTATTCCATGCTGATGAGAGCATAATAAGCTCGAAACTGCAGTCCATGGATCGAAATGAACGAGTTGGCGGTGTATTGCATGTTTCTGCCTTAGTCCTTGCTTATGGGCGGTTACTCACGGCTTTAAGCTGCAAATTAGTTTTTAAACCGATACTAAAATATAAAAGTTGAAAGTATAAATAAGTGTTAATCATATAAATAAGTGTAAAATTTAGGGCATTAGCGTTGATTAAAAAAAAGTACTAAATATGACAGCAGAAAAATTTCATTTTCAGATGCAATAAAGAGGGGAATCAATGTAACAGGTTAGGAGGAATGGTAGTAGTTCATTCGTAGAGGGAACAGGAGGGGAAATTTATTGCAACCCAATGTGAAACAAATTTTGAATGAGGCTTACGTAACGAGTCAAAAAAAATTGTTTTTCAAGCTCAACTTTTTATGCAAGATCTTTGAAATTCTGATCCGACACTTTTTTGTGTGGCGGAAAAAAAGTAGTTTTTTTTTTTTCTTTTTTTTTCCATTATTTTATTTTTATTTTTTTATTATTATTATCGTCACCTGAAACAAAATTAATAATTCTAATATTGAACCTATTTTGATTATTCCTTTTGTTGTAGACAGACCAAAGGGGATGGTCTAACCAAAGATCTTTGATCTAACCTAGGTCCCATGCAATCATTGACCATATTTGCTCTTTAGAAAAAAGTTACACGCAAAAATTTCTTGTAATTCCCTGTTTTGTGAATAACTATGAAACCCATTTTTGGAAAAGTGGTTGCCATATAATAGTATAGCATTATCAGTAATCATAATGAGAATTTTGAAGGAAGGCTTCTTTGAAGCAAACATAAAATCATTACTATCATTGTTTTGTGGCACTAAAATCTTTATCTACATATGATGCCAACAATAGTCGGGGTCGACGAGATGCCATATCAACCTAGTTGGAAACTAAGGTCCCGGTTCAGAATTGGAGTTTTTAATTTTTATAAGTTTGATGGGGGAAGGGAGCCCTAAGACTAATTTGACAAGGGGCCCGCCGTGGCTTTGGGTGACCCTGATAGTTAACGGAAAATTAACAGAGCATTCATTGAAACAGATGTGTATAACCAACGAATTTTGACCATTTTCTGGACGGATGAATAAATGGCTTTCTAAAATTTCTAATTTAACTTAACATATAGTTATGTTTTATATTTATTAATTTTATGTCTGTTTCAAAACTGTCGTAATGCTTTGTAGGAATTCTGTTCAGTTTCCAATAAAGAGATTTTTTGTGCAACTGTCCTGCTTTTCAGATTGCGACCTAAATACAATGTGCAAATCTTTGTATTTGTTTTAGGCTGTTTTAGTAACTAGTGGGGAACATCTAAAAAATTCGGTGCCAATAGTGTTTTGTATAACTGACCCGAAAAACTAATAATATTTCGAACTATATGTTTAAGATGCATTTGTGATTAATAGTTACCCTTTCACTATTTAATACTAAAATTCATATTCTTTATTGTGAACTTCACATGACAAAAAATAAATAAAGTTTACAGTTGCATAAAAAGCAAGAATTGTAAAATTTCTGCATACCTAATTTTTGCAGCCCAAAATCTGTTTAATGCACTTCTAGCGGCAATATTCTTTTACAGAAAACTGTTTAAAAACATTACTATTATTTTTTTTTACAAAGCTTTTTCAAAAAATTCCTAAATATTTTGACAAGCAACTCTTAACAACATTTCTATTGTCTTTGGCTGTTTAAATTTTTTTTTTTTACATCATTCTAGTGTAGTGGTTCCCAAAGTAGTCCTCAGGGACCCCCAGGGGTCCCCCGGATTTAAAAAGAGGTCCATATGAAAGAAAGAAAAAAATAGGGGTCCACAAGGTGCAAATAGGGGTCCTGCTGTTAATGCTCTAAATTCACTCCCACCACGTAAAATAGTCTCCTTTTTTCCTTTATACACCTATGATATATAAGGATATCAACCTATTTGAGTTTTGTGCCATTAGTACCGTAAAGTCGGGTTACTTGGACCCTAGGGGGTTACTTGAGCCCATTACAGTAAAATGATAAAATCTAGGTTTGGTACTTATTAGTTGAAGACTTGCACGTAGTTCCTTGTTTCTCCTCTAGGTAGAAGCACTCTGCAGTCTCTAATGCTAGTACCAAACCCAGATTTTATCATTTTACTGTGGGCTCAAGTAACCTCCTTGTGCGTCCAAGTAACCCGACTTTACGGTACTATGAAAGTATGAATTAAAAGCGTACCTTTTTCTCTTCAGCTGTTTTCTTTAAATTTAAATTTTAATTTTTTACTCTGCATCAAAACTCGAAAATAATCTTTTAGAAAGTTGTCAGGGGTTTCGGAAGTTTTTGATTGTTTAAAAAATCACTGTTAAAAGAGATCTGATTCTGTTGGGTAAATTTCTGATTCATCTCGTTACATTTTCATATATTTTGCTTTCATCTGTTTGTTTTAGAACATCAGTAATGGAACTTTGCTATTTAATTCCCGGTTTTTGAATGCCTGAGTTTTGTTGTTACAGTTCCTGATTTGTTTCGGAGCGATTCCTAGGAAAGGGGTTCACTGGAGACACTGGAAAACTATGCAATTAGTTCACGGAGCGAAAAAGTTTGGGAACCCCTGTTCTAGTGTGTTCCTCTTAAGATTTGTGTTCTTGTTCAGAACTTTAAGATCCTATGGAGGAAAAATTGTTCAAACTATCAATAAATAAAAAAATATTATAATCTAACTAACAATGTATTAATATCATATTAAATACATTATATTTTTAGAAAAAGATTCTAAAAAATCTCGCTCTGCTTTTAACTGGAACCTCTGTTGCCAGTACTATACTGTTGTTTTTACAGTATAATGCAGCTGACTCTTTCTGCAATAAACTGTAAAATTTCTAACTTTACTGTAAGAAACTGTAAAATTACTAGTTTTACAGTTTATTACTTTGCATTTTACAGTTTTAATTTGGAACTTCGACTACCAGTAATATACTGTAAAAACAGCAGTTCATTTTTTGCAGTGTGAAGGCATCTTCACACTTGTAAAAAGCGATTTCTTTTTGAGACAATAACATCCACCTGCAGTAAATACTTGATCTCATCTAAATAAAACTCAAAAAATGATTAGCGCGATTGTAAGTCGTAGCACCTAATAAAACCATGATTCATTTTTTAATTGTAGATTAGTATTTAATTTAGTAAGATAGAAAATCCTCTTTCGTGGAATTGTTCTATTCACCCAATACGTAATAACATGTATTACGTAATGAGATGTAATGAAATCAAATAAACCTTGAGCCTCACGTGCCAATTTTAATTTTAAACTTTAAAGATTGTATTTTCATACAGTTAAACTAAAACCACATAATTTTTAAAAATAAAAATTTTCCCTGGAATAACAAAACACAAGTGCAGCATAGTTCAGAAATATAAAATACAATCAACATAACCGAAATGCTGCTTAAAGATAAATTAAGAGGAATTGCTCTTAAATAAAATGTAGTAGAATTTACTTAACACGGTTTACTTAAATCCGATTGACGT
>JAXGGA010008354.1:0-57415 GCA_038373865.1 Uloborus plumipes
GCTTGCTATCGCCCCCTAAAGCGATTCCTGGCTATGACCATGAATAAAAATGAAACTTTTTAAAATGGACTTAATATTTCAACCTTTGTTTAGGGATTTTCTCTCTTCATATTTGGGTTAAAAAATAATTTAAGAAAAAACAGGAGTCGGGATTCGGAGTCGGAGTCGAAAGTTTTAAAATCCCGGAGTCGGAGTTGACTATTTTTCCTCCGACTCTGCAGCCCTGATCCTCGTGTCTCAGTTATTTATCAAAGTTTTTTAACAAATCTAGTCATACATTAATACAGCAAAAATTTCTAAGAAAAAGTCGTGCTTTATGAATGTTGAGTTTTCAATAGAATAATAGCTTACGCACAAAGCAATTCTAACCGTTTGCATTTAACCATTGCTGCAAAAGCTAAGTGGGAAAAAGGCCTTAGCGCCGTAACAATGACAAATGGACTAAGACGCCAGTCATTCGCAACCAGGGCTACATATTTTAGTCGTACTTGACTGAAAAAACCTTTTTTAAATACTTTATTCTGGTTTTAGATAAGTTTTTAACAGCTCATGTGTGCTTTTTTTGACTTAATGTTTAATAGGTAGGCCTCGCAGCTCTTCTACATTCTTTTTTTTCCTGAAAATTTCAAAAGTTCCTATTTTCCTATATTTTTCAGTTGCTGCTTCCTTAAATCTTCTGTATTTCCTGCTCAATCCCAGGACACCACGATTTCTGCGGAAAAACATATTTTTTGAAAACATGCCCGCTCTGAAACACGTGCTTTGCCGAAAAGAGTGCTTCTTGTTTGAAAGCGCAATCTTTTCACAGGGTTGCCACTTTTTGTTGTTCTTTATTTTGATGATTTATTTATTTATTAACTTGATTTTACTTGTTGAGTCAAAGCGGCAAAGAAAATGTGATGGTGATGGCCTAATTTCCCAATTGGCAGCTACCTAGGCTGGCAAATTTTGCTTTAACTATGTTTCTTTTATTGTTATTGAGAGAAAAATATGTGTATTCTTTCGATTTTGATAGCGATATCCTTTTCTTGCTATTCAATAATGTTTACTTTCACAAAAAGAGATATTTTTCAAGAGTAGCATCCTGGCTGCTTCCAAGTTGCTTAGAACGGGCTCTCTCTTCCAGATCCTGTTCCTGTGCGGTCTGGCGTTCGTCATCGGATTGGAGAGGACTTTCCGGTTCTTCTTCCAGAGGCACAAGATCCGCGGATCCCTCTGCTTCTTCGGCGGGATCTTCATCGTGCTCTTCGGATTCCCGGTCATCGGCATGATCATCGAGATGTATGGCTTCGTCGTACTCTTCAGGTGACTCCCCTTTCGCTGTCGGCTCTCATATCCGCTCCGGCTATCGTAGCTGTTCCGTTTGTCTGGTGATGAACAACCACAGAGATGGTTTGCATTAGCACGCTAGACTTCAATTAACATCTATAATAGCGGCCACAACACATGGAACATAAGCACTTCACACAGATCTACAGGGTGTCCACTCCTATCGTGGCCCAATAGCTAATTTCTAAACCGTTAGAGATAAATGTATAGTTCATTTTGAAAAAAATCTCTAAATCATAAAAGGAATTAGGGCTACGAAATGTTTTTCAAAAAAAAAAAAAAATTTGAAAGCGTAATGAAATTTTAATTTTTATGCAGCTCCCCAGTGGTATCAATCATATTTAGTAAAACATTCTTGACACTAACGTTTGAAACTAAAAAAAATCACTCTTCTACGACAAAAATTGGCCGAGTTATGACGTTTTGAAAAATCAAGATTTTGAAGGATTTTGTATACGGTCCCTTAAGCGATCTCTCGATGTCATGAAATCCATCACATGAAATCCATCAAAATCTTGATTTTTCAAAACGTCATAACTCGGCCAATTTTTGTCCTAGAAGAGTGATTTTTTTTAGTTTTAAACGTTACAGTGTCAAGAATGTTTTACTAAATATGATTGATACGACTGGGGAGCTGTATAAAAATTAAAATTTCTAAACTCTTTCAAAATTTGATTTTTTTGAAAAACATTTCGTAGCCCAAATTCCTTTCGTAATTTAGAGATATTTTCCAAAATGAACTATATGCTTATCTCTAACGGTTTAGAAATTAGCTATTGGTCCACGATTGGAGTGGACACCCTGTATATTAAGACATTATTAGCATGCACTGAGGACATGACGCCGAGTGTCTCTCGATCGTCGTGTTGTTCTTATCTCGTGAGCTCCGAACACAGTCACAGTTAATCCCCTATGACACAGTTACAGTTAGTCCGTTATTACACAGTAGCCAAATGTCAATTTAGACGCAAACTGAGTCTGCTCTTCACACATTCGGTGTCATATAAACTGCCACGTTACGGAATTCTATACTGTAAAAGTGGCCACCTCACGAAATACTAAGTTGTAGAAGCGGACTCTTAACCAAATTCCCTTGTCATAAAAGCAGTCCATTAACATCAGGGCTCCCGGTAGATACTCACAAAGCTGGGTCCCAAGGACCCACCGCTTTTGATGAAGTGGGTCCATTTTAAAAATAGTGGGTCCCGCGCTCCGCAGAAAAAAAAAATAAGGTGGAACAATAATTTTTAATCTATATTAAAAAATAAACACAACAGATTCAGTCTCTGTAAAATAAATAACATTACAGACAACGAAGTCGTCATAGGTCGCGTTGGTTGAAAAAAAGCATAGATAATCCACACCACCTAAATTTTACACTTTCGTCCCGCAAGACGAATTTTAGCGCGTTCCGAAAAGTGAAGAAAGAGTCACTTTCCTGAAATCCGTATATTTTAAGCGATATAGCGCGTCAACGGGACCCCTGAACATACTTTATATCGTAAAAGCAGACACTTTACAAAATTCTATATCATGAAAGCGGTCAGTTCAAAAAATTCGGTATCATAAAAGCAGCCACTTAATAAAATTTTATATCATAAAAGCAACTTCACACAATTTTACAAAATTCTATATCATGAAAGCAGCCACTCCACAAAATTCTATATTATAAAAACAGCCATTTAATAAAATTCTATATCATGAAAGCAGCCACACTTCACAAAATTATATATCATAAACGCGCCCACTTCAAAAAATTATATGATATATATGCAGTTTATTCACAAATTCTAACTTCACAATCATTAGAGTGGCCACTTCACAAAATTCCATGTTGTAAAAGTAGTCCATTCACAAATTTTATATTGTATAAAATATTTTTGAAAAAAAATTGAACCAACTTCAGAACTTCACTCGGCAAGCGCTCTAAAAAGTAAAAAATAATTTTATTCTTTGAACACCATCGATACTGCATTTACACATAAGTTTTGAAGTCGGCGCAAAAACACTAAATAGAATCATACGAAACTGTAATTCAACTGTAAATATGAATTTCAATGAATCCAGGTTCTTTAATCGCATTCCTTGGCAACCTCATATTTATGTTATGGTACAAATATTCAGCTCTTAATTTTCAATGGCTTCTCTGAAAAATGTTGACAAAATGTAATTAATCATTTTCCTATGGAGTTTTGAACCGACTTCAAAACTTATGTTTAAATGTAGTATCGATGGTGTTCAAAGAATAAAATTTTTTTTTATTTTTTAGAGTGCTTGCCGAGTAAAGTTCTGAAGTCGGTTCAATTTTTTTTCAAAAATATTTTATTTTATTCTTTTTTGTGTAAATGTACTTCTGAAATAAGGTAATGTTCCCATTACGAAACTTCACTTAATTTTCTTTAGTAAATGCTTCATAAAACAAACCATGTAAAGAAAAAAAAGAAAGTGTATCAACGCTTCTAAAATTTTAAACGATCGACAATAAAAACTAGTCCTTGTTATTCTCTGGTATTTATGTGCGTACTAGTTTAATCAAAGCCATTTAAATATTGACGGTTTTTCAATCTCGCGATAGAAATGCCATATATACGTGGCCCGTAAACTGTTATCAGCATTAGATGAAGATAAAAAGAGCATAGAAATGAATTTCATTCTGTAAGAGAAGCCTTACATTCAAAATTGTCATTATTACGATTACTGTGATCACGATTTATATTTCCTTCGATATCTGCAGGATCCCGTTATCAAACCCGTACCATGAGAATGTGGGACCAACTGATGGAAAACCCTTTTAAACAAAAAAAAAGAATTTTTGAAATCCGTCCAGGCGTCATCGAGTAATCGTATAAACTAGCTGCCAGGGCAGCTAGTCTAGCTTCCTGCGGCATGTTGATGTATAAGGGCCCCCCAACTTTTATCTTATTCTGATGTTGGCCCGCTAATGAGTTTCATGCTTGATTCAGTTTAGCCTTCGTTCAAAATTCTCCTTATGATTATTATTACTGTTTCATATCAACCATGTTTTCTAACAATGGATTTCATGTTTAATCACTTAGTAGAAATAGCTTTAAATTTAGGCAAAAATCTGAAGATTTTTCCTAATTTCTTCATAATCTCTTTATCAAACCTGATGTAAACTAAAACTAATGAAGCCTGAAAAATGACGAATCTATCGGTACCTGGTTCGACTTTCAGTTCGTTGGCGTTCAGGAGAAAGAAGCAGGACATAGGAAGATACTCAGATTTTAATATCAGTAGATACATAAAAATTTCAAAAAAGATCATAGAAATGAATTTCATCATGTAATCCAGAGAAGCCTTACATTCGAAATCGGGCATTATTACGATTACTGTGATCCCGATTTCTGTTTAGAACGATTTCTGCAGGTTCCCGTTATCAAACCCGGACCACAAAAGGATAGGACTAGTTTGAAAAAAAACCTTTTCAAACAAAAAAAGAATTTTTGAAATCGGTCCAGGCATCTTCGAGTAATCTTTAGACATACAAAAAAATAATTCTCTGATGAATTGTATAACCTCCTCCCAGGAGTGCAGAATATGTTCGATCCAGTGATCCTAGATCGGGGGAAATTTTGGTCTTTTGGGGAAATTTTTTACGAAAAATTAAAAGTGAATCGGGAAACCTCTTCACTAGGTTCTCGTCAAAAAACAGACTGAAAATATACAAAACATCTAAAGTCATAGACAACATCCACAACGACAGTGGAAGATTGCCTTTTCTCAATTGATAACAGTAAATACAACATTTTTTAGTTGATGTGCTTTTATTAATAAGTATTATGTATATAACTTAGCTTATGGAGAAACAAATTGTGATTAATTGAAATGTATTTTACTGTGGTACGTCTGCAGTGATGTGAAATTAATTTTTATCTAAGCTTATACAGTTAAACCCCGCTATAACGAACCCTCAACGAACCGACCTGAGTGATCGCTATAACCGGGGGTTCGCTATATCTGATTTTCCAAAAAAAAAAAAAACGTTGTAATTCGATAATATGCTACAATAGTAAACATTACAAATGTGCAATGTCTTCATTAATAGTAAAGGTAATAAATTAATGTATTAGAAATAACTAGTAACCATATTCTATTGAAATCATGATTCTTCCAAATCGTGGCTGTAGTAGATTTCGAGAGGGAAAATTTCTTGCTAAGTGGGCTGCATATCAAAGGAAACAATAAGGGGGGAATGTGGTTTGGACTGGGCTATTTTAGAGAAAAAGGTGTAAGCATTGTAGAAAATGGTGTTTGCTGAGAGAACAATCGCTAAAGAATGTCACTGGGACAGGTGGAGAAGAAAAAACTTGAAATTTCAAACATTTTAGGATCGTTATAGCCGATTTTTCAGGGTTTGTGGATCGTTATAAGCGTACAAAATTACATTAATGGCATAAGGTTTTAGTTCAGATCAACAAAAAGGTTTGCTATAACCGGGGGTTCGCTATATCCTGGGTTCGCTATAGAGGGGTTTGACTGTATATATCGTTACATTTTGGGGAAATTTTGCACGGATTGGGAGAAATGTTGGATGGGAAAACATTTTCTGCACCCCTGCCTCCTCCTTTGTTGAAGTCTAAAATTCCTAAAATTTTGTTGGTGTTCCTAAAAAATAAAAAGTTTACAGGAGCTCTGAGGAGAATTTAACAGACCTTTCTGAAAGTATTTTATTGGAAAAAACCAACTTTTCCCAGATATTTAATGTGATAAATAGACATATTTAACAATATATACTTAAACTTAAATCTGTCATAAGAAAATCATGTCATATATCAGTAGAAAGCTCTATTCTTTAACTTTACAATGGTTTTTGAATTTTTATTCTGCTGTAATTAGCAGGATCTTTTTTAAACCCAATTTGCACATTATCGGGGGCTAGCCTGCCAGCCTATTCCGTTGATAATTGGGAATTTACTGTACTGACCCATGAGATTTATGTCTATATAAGGTCAGCAAACATTTTGGATTTAATATTAGTTCTTGTTCAATATAATGTCAGCAATCAAATTTATTTTTTAATTTTAATTTTGGATATATTATTAGCTTTTGTTTCACTTGTGGGTTTTTGTATGTAACTCTGAATAAAATATAAAATTCCCGTTCTTTGCAAATATAAAAGTAATACATTTTGTACTACTATTAATACTAAAGGCTAAACTATATTATATAAACTATATTTCTTACATTAATGTATTATAAGAGCATCTAAAAATATTTTTTTTTTTTTTTAAACTAATTTAAAAATTAAATGAAAAATGATCAAAAAAGCTTTGTGCTGAACTATAATTGAAGTTAAAAATCAACGTAAATAAAGCACAAATAAGGTAGAAAGTACAGCAAATAGCTATTTCAAGGCTACAATGGAGCCCCTTCCTCAGTGCAAGAAGCTCAGCAAACAACATGAAAGCTGTAAGAGAACTGAGCGGTTACTGAGAAGCTTACTATATTTGGAAAAATTCCCATTCTCTGGTGAATGATTTTTCCAGTGTTCCATTTTTCCCTGACATCTGGAAGCAATTTTTATAATTTCGTCTTCTAGTGTTTTCTCCCGCGCTTTTTTCTTTCCCCTACTTTCCTTTGCTGTCTTCCCCTTTTCTTCGCTCTCCTGGCTGTTTCGCTGATCGCTGATTGGTCGGTGTTTTCCCGCTCTCGTCGTGAGTTCATACGCACTGGCCCATTTGTTATAAATACCGGGGCCCACGTGCTTCGCGCTCAGTTCTCTTACAGCTTTCATGTTGTTTGCTGAGCTTCTTGCACTGAGGAAGGGGCTCCATTGCAGCCTTGAAATAGCTATTTGCTGTACTTTCTACCTTATTTGTGCTTTATTTACGTTGATTTTTAACTTCAATTATAATTTAAAAATTATTTTATTAATTTTAGATTTAATATTAGTTCTTGTTTGTGCGCAAAAGTACTTTGCACTAATAGTTGCGTTTCCCCCACAGCGGATTTCTCCCCGTGGCAGCTAACTTCTTGCGAAGGATACCAGTGATTGGCACCATTTTAAATTTACCCATCCTCAACAGGGTAAGTGCATTTTTTCCCCTTTAGGAATGGAGCTGCTGCGGAAAAATCAAAGAACCTGCACCTACAAACTTGTCTACAGGGTGCCCAGAAATAACTGACGGCAAATTTATGTGTGCATAATTTACATTCAAGATGTTTTTTACTGTTGGCAACACTTAATAGATTTAGTTTAATTCTATGAGCAATAGTGCAGACGATTCTTTGACTTAAAATCCGTTTCATTCTTTGCATTATCAAGATGGATGCTAAACGCCGTTTGATTCTCGAATTGCGTTTAGAAGGTAAGCGGAATCGTGATTTTTTTAAAAATATTGAAGTATTTAAATGAGTCAAAGAGATTAATTGAAAGAACTTTAAAATTGTTTAAAGAAACAGGTAGTGTAGAAGTAAGGCATAGTGGTGGAAAAAGCCAAGTGTACGAATAAAAAAATTAATAAAATGTGCCCGTGAAAGAGTGCCTCTGTAGGTGTGTGCCGCTGCAGAAGCCTTTAAAAAAGATTGCCATCTGTGGTTACAGTTAAAGGCGCGAGAATAGAAACCAACACTTAAACATTGATTAGCAATGATGTTACTTGCATTTAACATTTATTTTATCATCATAGAAAAATTTGTATTATAATAATACATTTTTTTTGAACCGTCAGTTATTTCTGTACCTCAGAACCAGACTAACGTAAGTCCACTTTCGTCATTTTTCAGTAGAGGGGAAAAACGATGTATTCGACAATCGTTTTTCCCCTCTACCGAAAAATGACGAAAATGGACTTACGTTAGTCTGGTTCTGAGGTACAGATTTGTGGGCACCCTGTAAATCATACGAGTTTCTTTTTTCTTTGTAATCGCTAGAAACATTTCAAACGTTCCAGATAAAATACACATGAAAGTCATTTTGATAATTTTGGGTTTTTGGGTACATTTTGAAATATATATGCAACTATTTTGTGAAAAAAAATTTTCCTCAGAAATGTTCAAACAATAAACTAAACTGAAAAAAAATCCCCTCCCGCTTATATTTTAACACGTTGACTGCCGACTACGAGATAACTCGTAGGTAGCGATCTTTTCAAGGACGCCAACTACGAGTTATCTCGTACTGTATTCACTTGCCATTCTTGTGTTGCTACGATTAAACTCGTAATATATCAGTGCTAATATCGATAGATGGCTTCTTGGGAAAGAACAAAAAATCAATGTTGGCTTGCATGAAAAGACAATTTATATTATACTTTTACTCTTTTATTTTACTTTTAAATTTATTGTTTTATTTTTTTTTATTTTACTTTACTTATTATTCTTTTATTTTATAACTATGCTCTAGATTTAGACTTTTTAATAATATAATGTAATAAAATCAAAATTTCATTTTTGGCCAGAAATCTGAAAATTACTGTGGCCAAAGGCGTAGCCAGGACTCACGTTAGGGGGGTGCAAGCAGTGGCACCACAATAGGAGGTCACTGTGACCTCCCAAAAAGTTATTATCCGATACAAATTGGCTGATGAAATTTGAAAACAGTGAGACAGAATTGCAAGGCTGAACTTCTTTATTTTATTTTTTTTCTTTAATTAATTAATTTATTTATTTTCGTGATGCCTCACGTCTCGTTTGGTAGACATAGATAAGTATTCATTTTTGTATTTTATTTATTTTTTAATCATTCAGTAAAGTTCTGAGTTTCATTCGGTAAATTAAAAATTTTCTCCTCAAAAACAGGCAAGCTTACTGTCATTTCTGAAAAGTAATCAATACTAGATATAATAGCGCAGTTTATATAAAGTTCCCAAAAATTAGCATAAAAGTCAAATTTTTCACTAAAAACTGAAAGAAAAAAGCAAGAAAGAAAGAGAAAAAAGTGCTTGAAATTCTGTTTGCACAAAACAAGGAAGAAATTATGAACTCAAAGAAACTATACTTTATTCAGTCATGCACACATTTAACCAATGGATGGTATAATGTATGGTTTGTCAAAAAAATAAATAAAATGGGAGGTCACAGTGACCTCCTATTGGCTCTGATCTAGGGGGGTGCAGCTGCACCTCCCTGCACCCCCCTAGCTACGCCCTTGACTGTGGCAGTCAACGTGTTAAAAACCCTGCTTAAAATTTTGGTCGGGGTGAGAAATCTCACTGTAATTTTTACCCTAATGTAACTCAACCCTGCATATACGTTAAACTGCTTTTTAAAAGTGCAAAACACCATACACTATTTTCAATCAGTAAATCAATTAAAATATAAGTCGTTTTGTAGTTTTTTAGGCAGAGCTGTATTTTTTGTTTTATTTATTTATTTATCTTTTCATAAATCAAAGTATTGTTTGACAGGAATAAACTGTTGATCTTTGTATGATATATTTATATGGTTGTAACAGCAAAATCTTAATAGTAGTACATGTTTTGAGTTATTTTTCTTTTATGCTAAAGCTCTGCTATGAATCAAAAATTAAACCTTATTATGGTAAAATCTGAAGCTCTGAATCACAATCGGACTCAAAAAGAAAAAGAAAAAAAAACCAATGAGCTCCAATTATTTTGTATTATCTCATTTTCTCATTTACATACCAGATGTATGATATAACATTGGCATTCTGATGAAAGTCCTTAAAAGTATTCTAAATCACTAAAAATGATTTTATCCAGTCATACAATTTAAAAGCTACTAGGGATCTGTAAAATGGGTTTTACTATTTTTCGTTGAAAGTTCAAACTGACATTTTCTGAAATCTCAAGGACTCCTGCCCGAGCGTCGATGAAATACTGGGTTCCACAAACCTTGGGTACCTAAACACGCATATTTTACTGCAAAACACTGAACTGTGCATAAATCAGAAAGTTAAAGAGAAAAAAAATCAGTTACATCAATAAACACTCAAGTCAGAAAGTGATCATTAAACATGCTTGGTCAATTTTACTTTTCTTTGATCAGTGTTTCCCAACCTTTTTGAGCTCATCGCCCCCTTCAAGACGTTGACTGACACCTATCACCCCCCCCCCCCCCGCCCGCCCCATCTTCCCCGGAAAAAATTATAAGTTGGCGCAAGTAAACATCGATATGCACCTAACTTTAATTTGAAGTAAAATGTAATCAATAAAGCAATTATGACCAATTACTTTTAAACTAAAAATATTGAAAAATAAATAAAATAATTGATGCATTTGAAGGGTAACATTTAACTAAGATCATCGACGTAGTTTTCAAACAGCAGAAGTACGTTTTTCAAGAAATTATTTTCTGTTCTACATCGGAATCTGGGGGAAATAAAATCATTGAAACTAAAAATTTGAAGGAAAATAAATTGAAAATCTGAAAATTCCTAAAATTGGCAATGAATGGAAAAGTTCATCCGAGGTGCAAGGAGGAAGCTCTTGAACTTTGTTTCTTTCTTAACTTGGAATCAATTGTCCAAACTCTGAGCAACCGGTTTCGTAAATTTTTACAATTTCGGTTTTCGCAACCTACCTTTTTATTACTACTGTTTTCTCTTCATACACCCATCACCCCCTAAGAATTTATCGCCCCCAGGTTGGGAACCACTGTCTTAGATAATATGAGCAAAAAATCAGGCTTTATTTTTTTATGTTTTGGGTTGTGGGTCTTCTCAACTGCCATTTGCATTACCATAGAAGGGGGGTTAACACGTACGCATCTCTCCATAGGTCCTTTCCCTCACAGAGCAGCCCACTAACTGAACTAACTGCAGCACTAACAGAAGATAATAAAGCAAAGGTATTTATCTATCGCAGCGTTTCTTAATCTCTTTCGTTGGTGGACCCCTTTTTTACTTATACTTTTTTCATGGAACCCCCCGATTTTCCTTCAGTAGAATGGTTTGAATTAGTGTGCAACATGGATGTCGATGTTTTGGAAACATCCATGTTTTTGGAAAAACATCGATGTTTTTCACACATCAATGTGTTGGGTTCGGTAATGTTGTTGATGTTTTATATTCCAGCAAAGAAAGCCAAAGGAAAATCAACCTGAGCGTACTCATTAAAAAGTTTTCATCGTAAATCAGAAGTTGCAATATCAACCTTATTGAAAAAAAAAGAGTTCTATAATTATTATGGATGTTTTGCTCTGGATGTTTCTGAAACATCTCTAATTTGCTTTCGCCGTTTTTTTTTTCTTTTACGTCTTTCATGGATCGTTGTTTCGCGCTCGATGTACTTTTTACATTTCAGCAAAAAACAATAAAAATTATTCGATAAAAGAGATTCATCTTTAGTTGCAATGTTCACTAGTTGCAATGTATACCAAATTGAAAAAAGTTTTTTTTTTTCGTTACTAACAATGATTTACTGTCAATGCTTTTTAAATATCGTTTTTTGCATTCAATATTTTTTTCGATGATGTTTTACATTTCAGCAAAAAGAAGTTTTATAAAAATATGCTCCAGAAAAATTACAGTTAATCAACGGTTGCAGTATATATCTCACTAGAAAAAGTTTTCTAAATTGACATCGATATCTTATGATTGATGTTTTTCTTGAGACAAAAGATATATCTAATTGAGTGATATAAGGATGCGCTTGGAGTAACTGAATAACTGTACATTCAATGTGTAAGCAATAAAAAAAAGATCAATGTTTTGAAACATCGATGTTTGAAAACATCGATGTTTTTTGGTTGATGTATCAATAACATGGATGTTTTGCCTTCGATGTCGCACCCCTAGTTTGAATGCAACGTTCTGAAAATGATTTATTTTGCCAGAAAACTAAGATTAATTCAAATGCCATTTTATTACTTTCAGAAAGCAGCTTGAAAATGAAACAAAATTTTCCATTCTAATGAGATGAGTGGTACTTCTTTTATTGTTACAGATACACTTAATGTGAGACAAAACACATATGTGAGCAAAAACTTCCGTTTACTACCGAATTTGCATGATAACATAATGTTTGTAGAAATAAATCATGATCATTGAGGGGTTGCAGTACCTTTCTAACAATTTTCTTAAATTTACGTGAAAAATGTAATTATTTGAAATCTTTGTTTCCGCACTTATTTAACAATCAATAATTTATTTTCAAACATTAAAAATTTTGCTCACTTTTTTTTTTTTGAAAATTTGAAAAATTTAAGAAAATTTCAATTTTTTAAAAACCCTAAGGCTTTTTTGTTTTTGCACTAATTTCAAAGTTTCTTTTTGCTAAATGATCACAAGAATTACCTCCAAAAATCTGTGCCTTCATTTTCTTATGTATTGATTTGAAAATATTTTGTGACCTTTTATGCAAAAAATTCTTAGAAAATTTTGTTTTTCGAGGTTTAACAAGCTCTAAAAATGTTAGTAATTTATGAAATGCTTATTCAATGCACAGTTTTGTTAAATATATTATCCTGAGTGCAAAAAATATTGCTTTAAAGTTGTATCTTTAATAGAAAGAATTCCTTAGCATTTCCAGTAACATAGAAACACTAAAAACTGATCACCGAGAAAAAGCACCTTAAAGTATTGATTTTCCATTAGAACTCACAGCGTACAAGCCCTAAAATCACTTATAACTTTTTAAATAATTGAGCTACAGCTAGATTTTTTCCGAATGTTTTAAATAACTTTTACTTTTCAAATAAGCAATAATTTTTTTTTTTTGGTCTTTTGGTCATTTTTGAGGTACTGTGCAGTGTATGGAAACCGGAACAGGGGTGCCCATTCCCCCTAAGCTCAATGGCCCATATCCATCCCCCCCCATTTGCTTAACTTTCTTACTTTTAAAATAGGTTAAAAATGAGTCCCAAATTTTCATCATTTGCATTTATTTAATGAATCAATTTTAAAAATAAAAACTTGAAAAGTTACAAAAATACGAGAACGAACTGTTTACAAAAAATACAATAATTATTCTTAAAAGTAAAAGCATTTTATAGTAAATTTATGATCTTGCGAATAATCACCGCTTTTTATAAGTTTTGTCGACGACTATCGGAATTTCAAATTTGAGTATTATGGCTACCAGATTCGTGCGATTTACTGTCTCGGAGAAATTGCTAATTTATGTAGGGGGGATGAATTTTATCAATCCCCCCTCCCCCCGAATATTTGTATGAATACAGAAAGACAGAGAGATTTAGGAGGGAATTTGAACAAGATCTAAGTAATATATGGGTGATTCTACTCTATTTGAATTCAGACGGCCAATAGAAAAACTTCATGTTAAACTGATGTATTATACAAATACAAAAGATGACGACCAGCTACAGGCTCTAGGCCCAACTAGGCTGGTCCTAGTCAAATTACAGTCCCCAATAAATATCCAAGGCCCTCTTAAAGCTATCAACTCCCTTACTCATAACAACCTCCTCCGGTAAGCTGTTCCAGGTACTCACAACCCTACTGAAATAGTAATTTTTCCTCACCTCTAGGTTTGCCTGAGACTTCAATAGCTTAAAACAGTGTCCCCTTGTCCTGCTTTCTAAACAAAAATTTAGCCCATCAACATCATTCATTTTGATAAATTTAAACAACTGGATCATGTCCCCTCTGACTCTTCTTTGCTCAAGACTGTACATCTTAAGCATTCTAAGCCTGGAACCATAATCTAAATCTGTAAGCCCGTTTACTGTCCTTGAAGCCCGCCTTTGAACCCTTTCCAGTAAATTAATATCTTTCTTAAGATGTGGAGACCAAAACTGAATAGCATACTCCAAATGAGGTCTCACCAAACTTCTATACAGAGGCAGAAGAACCTTTTTAGATTTGTTTGAAATAGATTTATTGATAAACCCCAGCATCCTGTTGGCTTTGTTACTTGATACACTGCACTGCTGACTAAATTTGAAGTCCTGATTAATTAAAACTCCCAGATCGACAACACTTTCTGCCCGACTTACAGCTGAGCCCTGTAGATAATAGCTTGTACCTTTGTTTCCATGACCGAAATGTAGAACTTGACATTTCCCAACATTTACTGCCATACCCCTCTTATTTGCCCACTTAGTAATGTGATCCAAATCCTCTTGTAGCTGATTTACTTGTTCCTCATTATCTACAATCCCCATAAGTTTGACGTCATCAGCAAAACAATTCATAACATTGTCTTTTACATGGACCACTTAGTTAATTTACTATAACTATTTCATTTTAGCATTACTAGCTGAAAATAGTCGAAAATGTATACTCCCCTGGCCTGGCCAAATACTAGTTTTTGTACAAACATGTTCGACGTTCATTTTTTGCTAACCTGACAAGTGTTGTTTACCATAGTCGCAGTGCTTGCGCTGCCTTGGGTGCCCCTTTTCACTTCATTCATTCATACCATAATTATACACTAGGGTGGGGCGAAAAATAAAAAGTTTTTCAGATCAACTTCTAATAGTTGCCAAAAGTTGTCTTTGGTGATAGTTAGCTCTTGTGCAAAATTTGAGAAAAATCGGTTAATATCTTCAGGGGGCGCTGCGATCGCAAAGTTTTACCATAGCGTTGTTATGGATTTTATGGTTAAAATATCAAAAAGAATGCCTTTAGCTAGTCTCTTTGCGTTTTTTTTCGCAAAAGATGTTTTCATGCATTAAAAGCATATGAAATGACTTACAAACATTATTTTATATAATATATTTTTATTTAAAGAAAATCACTTTTTTTTCACGTTTTTGTTTCCGTTTAAATGCTTGAAATATAAATATATCATATAAAATATTTTTTGTGAGTTATTTCATATGCTTTGAATGCATGAATATATCTTATGAGTAAAAAAAAGCAATGAGATTAGCTAACGGCATTGTTTTTCATATTTTAACCATAAAATCCCGGTAAAAGCTATGATAAAACTTTGCGATCGCAGCGCCCCCTGAAGATATTAACCGATTTTTCTCAAATTTTGCACAAAAGCTAACTATCACCAAAGACAACTTTTGGCAACTATTAGAAGTTGATCTGAAAAACTTTTTATTTTTCGCTCCATCCTATTATACACGTACATAAACTTCAAAACATATTTCATCAATAGAAATTGCAAAAATATTTATTAATGTTTTTAAAAAATACACTTTTCAACGGGCCATATCAACAGTGTCACCCTCACCTGGCAAACTTTAAAATCAAAATTTAGCATAAAAAATGCAAAAGGATGACCTTGACTGCCAATAACCTGTGTAATATTGAGTAAAGTTAAAAGCAAGCTAAGAGGTTTGAGCAAAATTCAAATAATATTGCATCAGTTCTCTCTCAGTTTTTTTTTTTTTTGAACAGGAAACTTTTTTGACGTACTCCTTTCAAAATTTGGTGGAAATGTTTCAAGGAGGGGAGGGAGGAGAGGGAGTAAGCAGCTTTCTCTCTGGCGTCAAATATCTCTAAGTCAAATTAATCAGGAAATTGATTATTTACTTCATTCCCTCTTTTCTTCTGTTTACTGATAATTGGGGGACCCCTGATAAGATAAGATTGTGGGGGTGCTCCCCCACAATTACTTTGGGGGCGCTTGAGCCCCTCAGCACCGAGTTGACATCCCTTGCCTCTGGATGTACAGTAGGATGCATGGAAAAAACTTTTTTTTGTAGTAAATTTCCACTAGTGCGGAAAAGTTGCTGTACGTCATTGGAAATTCTATTGACAGGAGTCAATAAAATTCGTATGCACAAGTTTATTGATAGGAGTCAATATCTTCAGTTGCCTTCGGGGCTGCTTATTATCTACAAAATTTGTTATTTTTTAATATTTTTTTCAGAAAATAAGAAATTGAATTCCTTAGTTTTAATAGTGGCAAAAAGCTGGCATATGGTATCCTTAGAGCTTTTATTCATATGGGTCAATGGCTTTAGTGATCTCCTGGGGCCGTTCACTATGCACAGTTTGTCATTTTTTTTATTACTTTTTATTTGTTGAATAAAAACTATTTTCAGCAGTTCTAATAGTGCCAAAAGTTTCCATTTGGTATCCTTAGAGTGTGGAAATGTTTATTGATGTAGGTCAATAACTTCAGTTACTTCTGGGTTCGTTCATTGCTCAAAAATCGTTGATTTTATCTTTTTTTCAATATTAAAAAAACAAATCCTTACTTCCGACAGCTCTAAAAGTTTGCACACGCTTTAAGAATACCAAAAGGAACAATTATCGGCACTGTTGGAATTAAGGATTATAATTTTGCATTAAAAAAAAAAGTATTGACAAAAAGATGAAATTAAATAATTTTTGATAATGAATGGCTCCAGAAGTAACTATGCCATGTGGCAAATGTATCGTACTATTAGAACTAAGGAATCTAATTTCTTCCTTTTAATTGGAAAAATAACAAATTTTGTTTAATGTACGGCCCCAGAGGCAACAGAAGATGTTAACTCAGATCAAAATAATTTTGCTCACCTACTAACAACATAAGGCGACTAACAATAACAGTAGGCATCTGCACTATTGGAAATTCTATATATATATTTTTTTTAAGGGTGCACCCTAATATGCAGTATTTCAAGAACAAATGTATCATTTCTAGTAACCCTGTACACTGTTAAAACCAGGGCTGCGGAGTCGGAGGAAAAAAGGTCGACTCGGGCTCCGGGATTTTAAAACTTTCGACTCCGACTCCTGCTTTTTTTTATTATTTTTTTCACCCAAATATGAAGAGGGAAAAACCCTAAACAAAGGTTGAAATATTAAGTCCATTTTAAAATATTAAGTCCATTTTTCTTTGTCCCAAGCCTGGGTATTCCAGTCGGAGGTCATGAGAGGTCATTGTGACCTCTCAAAAAGTTCTTTTTTTAAGAATTCTCGCAGGTAATTTCACCACACTCACCTAAATTCTCGGAGGTCACTGTGACCTCCCAAAAAGTCCATTTTCTCCAGAGCAATAGACAAGTGCCGCTCTTGTCATTTGACTCCGTGCAAAACTAATCCTTTTCTTGTTAAATGGCCAGACTTTATTTTAACACATTGCATTTTTGCTGCAAAGACCCGCCATTTGAAGCCCTTTTTAATGGTCCTAGATGCTTAGGATTTGGATATTGGACGCTGAAAATTTGTATCTGTTAGTTTCAAAGATATGTTTTCGCCTCCATAAAATTTCATCCAAATCGGAGGAGGTTGGAGTCGGAGTCGACATGTTTTTCAGCGACTCCGACTCCTTTGGTCCAAAATCAGTCTGACTCCGACTCTTCGACTCCGACTCCGCAGCCCTGGTTAAAACTACAAGTTGCACGAGGCACCTTTAAGGGTGAAACACAATAGCACCAGCGGCACCCTCTGAGGGGTGCCACTTGGCTCCCTATGGCGCCCTTGAAGGTGCAATTTGGCACCTTTTGGGTGCACTATGACACCCCAAGGGCACAGCAGGAAGCCAAATGGCACCCTTCAGAGGGTTCCGCTGGTCCTACAGCGTTTCACGCTTAAGGGTGCTTTGTGCAACGTGTAGTTTTAACAGTGTAGCACTTGCAATTAAACAGCTCAATTCAGAATGGCAGTGCTGACTTTTTTCTTTTTTTTTTTCATTCACAGATAGTGGACAAAATTGCTGGAGACCCGAACCGGTCCATGGTGTAAATATTTAAATACAGAAATAGAAGACATCTATCTATATGCGACGGCCAGAGTGTGACAGTATTTGGCTCACCACATTTTCATATTGTAAACATTTGATATTAAAGTGCTCAAACATCATATGCTGTGACTTTACTTTGTTTCCTCAGTTCTGGTCTGGGGCGTAGGAACCGGGGAGCTCGGGCTCCCCCTGGAACATTTCAGACCGGCTCAGCTCCCCGGAAAAATTCCCTTTTTACAACCTTTTATAATATATTTTTTTACCACGAACCTGATTTCAAAAATGTGATCTTTTTTCTAGGAAATTCACACAATAAGCAGCAAAGAAAGGGGGGAGTCAAAGTGGCTCTTGTTCTCAACATCATCAAAAATCATTTAAAAGTGCGGTTCTAAAGCTACAATTTAGGAAAATTGCCAAGGATGATTTTGCTACCTCAGTACCTGCCTCTAATGTAACCAAAGATAGCCTCAATTCGCTTTTAAGACTTGTATTTCAAAATTTTATAACCTCTAAAGTCACCAAAAATCGTCGAAAGTCTTTTTCAGAAGGTACCATTTGGAAATTTTTCCGGGATAAAAGTTTCAGACCTCCTATTTCTAAACAAATATTACATCAAAAACTAAGTTCATATTAATAATTTAAAAGTGTGCTTGTCATAGTGTTTTTAACTTTATTTTATTCACAAAAAATGTTTATTTGAACATGAAGGACTTTATAATTGAGCTTTAGTGTAAAGGGTGACAAAGTGTGTCTTGCCCCCCCCACCTCCAAGAAACGCCAGGCTCTGGCACTGCACCGAGCTCACCCCGTTTTTTCCAAGTTCCTACGCCCCTGGTTCTGGTAGTGTTTAGAAGCTTTTTTCACCAAAAGTTAATACCACCTCCCGAAAGTATGTTGCCTCCCAACAAGGTTCTGCCCTCAGATGCTGGAAAAAATTTCTTGAAGCTGGCGATTGTTTTGCCAAACAATCATATCGTCGGCACCATGCTAAAATTAGGAATGTGAAAATTGGCACTTTTCAGGAGAGCCAAAACACTGAATATAATTTTTTCCCACCTGACGTGTTTGGTTATTTGCAATTTTTAAATTTTTGTTGATATCTTTAAGTGTAAAACTCGTTCGAAGGTGTCATTTTAATTTTAATTGTTTGTAAAATTCGAGCTTGAAAAACGCGATTTTTCACATTCGTTATTTTAGAATGGTGCCGACAATATATGCAGATACACCGCCGATTGAAGAGTATCAAAAAAATTTTTTTTTTCCCGTGCGAAAAATCCGATGGGTATGAATCAAGTGAGCTTACATGCGCCAATAGCATCAGTTGCAGGCAGACAGAGTTCAACGGTTTGTCAGTATAGTGCCCTCATACGAGTCTTTTCTTTCAAGTGAAATGACAAAGCCACTTGAGCAAGGCGATACCCAAAAGACGAGGGTTTATATCAGGAGAGTAAGGATACCATCGAGCTACAAGAATCTGCTTTTCCACCAAAAACCTCAAAATCATGTGTGACAAATCGTCACTGAAAGCAATGCAGTTCCGAAACGATTTCCAGTAGGCTGTTCTGTTACGCAGCTTCTGGCAAATTTTGATGCAATAGCACTGCTCCCATCGTTCGGTCTTTAATTTAAAAAAATCTGACAAGAGTCCTACACAGTAACTCAGTCAAACTCTGCTTGCAAGTGCCCGACACTATTGACAGACGGGAAGGGTGGCTCATATAAGCATGGTTGATCCATATCCATCTGATTCTCAGAAAAAAGAAAAGAAAAAATCTGACGTGGGCACCACACGACTTCCTATTACGCTGTTTTAATAGCAAAAAAGTGGTTGCTTCACTACTATTGTACGAGAATTAGAACCAATAATTCTTAAAGGAATGCCATTTTCGACACTATCTCACACATTAAAAATTGTGGCAAATGTGTAGAGTAATAATTCACATCTGCGATCAACACTGTGCCAAACAATTAAAGGATATTGTAAATTTCATATAAAATAAAGGTTCAAGGGGGAAAAAAAACTTTTACGAAAATTAGAAGAAAGGTGTTCTAAATGCGATTTTGTTTCACTTTTGGAGCATGCTAATTTTGAGTTTGACGTCATAAGAAACTCTTTGGAAGTAGCGAATGAAATTCGGATTTAGTGTGCACCCAGAGAGCAGGAAATAGAGCGAGTGAAGACTGGCACCACGAAACATGGCCTTTAAGCGCATGAACGCAGTATTAATTTATTTTTGTTTGGTGCTATGCTCCGTCTAGATGAAAATAAACCTATTATCCGTATGAGCAGAAAACTGGACACGTCAGAGAAAAGAATATTGTGCCATGCATTTGATCACCGTGTCTGTTTCTCACTCCCTGGGGGTGCGACAGTATGTTGTGGCGAACTGTTGACAATGAGCATGCACATTTCACTTTTCACACACTCCAGGGTCCCCCGTACCTACCACAACTCGTGGTTTAACCGGGATAGGACCCTGAAGAGCGCTCTGTTCTTTTTGAACCAGACCAAGGGTCGAGCAAACCCCTTGGCCCAGCACCCCCAGAGGTATCGTTTCACTTGGAGGACTTTGTGACCACGACATTTTTAACGTCCCCCAGCCACCATTAATCAAGACGGTGGATCTTTGATCGGCTGGGATCGAACCCGGGTCCCTCCGAACACGAGTCCGACGTCTTACCGATCGGGCTACCACGGCCCAATGAGCATGCACAGCACACCTACAGACGACTTCCGAGAGTATTGGTCAAAATTGTGGTGCCGTTAGAGGAATGAAGTACCTACACTGTTAAAACTACAAGTTGCATAAAGCAGGGATTCAAGTGAAACACGGACGATCGCAACTCACCATTGCAATCGCAAATTCCTAAATTTGGATAAGTTGCAATCGCAATAAATGCTAATCGCACTGACGTCACTACGGGTGGAGCCAATAAGAGCTCACAAGCGGTCAGCGATCTCCTCTTATTCGCCAAGTAGGCTGTGACGTTTTATCTAGCTCGTTTTTCATAGGCAAACGTCACGCTGACGTCACGATTTTTTTTTATCAAGAAACGTTCTAATGTAATTCATTTCCAGTAGCGATTGCAATATGCGATCGCCTGTTTCACTTGAATCCCTGCCTAAGGCACCTTTAAGGGTGAGACGTTGTAGCACCGGCGGCAACCCTGAGGGGTGCCATTGGCTCCATGTGGAACCCTATGGGTGCCTTAGGTAACCCATGGCACCCTAGGGAGCCTAATGGCTAGGAAGCCCTCCTTCAAAGGTGCCATTGCGAGTCAAGTGCTTAAAGGCTTATCTCTATTACTCTATTTATTCAAAATTGAAAGAAAATGGCCATTTTGGACAGAAAAATTTGAATTTTGAGCTTTTTGGATTTTTTAAAATGTTCAAAACCCCGCCTATCCCTAGTAGCACAGAAAACCGATCGACATAGAAAAATTTTCAAAACCAATATAGAACTATATTTTGACCGACGTCGAACTACGTAAAAACTTGCCACCTTCGACATATTCAGGAATATCGGTCTTGAACATTCTAGAATAACGGTCCTGAACATTCTAAAATAACGGTCCGGAAAACCGATCGACATAGAAAAATTTTCAAAACCAATATAGAACTATATTTTGACCGACGTCGAACTACGTAAAAACTTGCCACCTTCGATATATTCAGGAATATCGGTCTTGAATCCCGATTGACACAGGAAAATTTTCAAAAACGATATAGAACTATATTTTTTGTCCGACGTCGAACTACGTAAAAACTTGCCACCTTCGCTATATTCAGGAATATCAGTCTTGAATCCCGATTGACACAGAAAAATTTTCAAGAACGATATAGAACTACATTTTTTGACCGACGTCGAACTACGTAAAAACTTGCCACCTTCAATATATTCATGAATGTCGGTCTTGAAACCCGATTGACACAGAATAAGTTTCAAAACCAATATAGTACTAGATTTTTATATACGAGATTAATTTCCCATGCAACATTTGGAATGTACATACAATTCAAAATTACAAATACAATTCAATTTTAGCTATACGAAGTTACAAGTTAATTTAGTCGACCTAAAATATAATACCGATTCATGAAAAGATGAAAATTAAAGGATTTAGGTTATTTGCTACTGTAACTCAATAGCGTGTAAATGATTTCTTCCGATCTTATCTTCTATCATTACATTTTATGTATTGGTAAAAATTATTATTCACAAAATGTAAAATTGTACACACAATAAAAACAGGAACAAGATTTTTTTTAAATATTTATTTAAAAAACAATCAAATATCTACATACATACAAGACCAAAGTATAATTTGTAACATTTCTGCACAAAATAAGTGAATGAAGAGGACAGGAATTCATACACTACTTTTTAAAAACTGGCAAGTATTCAAAAAATGCTCAGTACTTTTTTTTTCCTTTTTTCAATTTGTATGCTAACTATTCTATGTATTTTTCATATTCTCTTATCATTCTAGGTACTCAGTTGAATAATAACTCTAACTATTCAAATGAGCTCAAACAGCCTTATAGTTACAAACCTCTCATCATTTTATATTCATCTCATCTTATTAAAATGTTTCACTTAACAATACGAGGTAATTCTTAAATTTCAAAAGATATTCAATTTTAAGCTGCAGGGAATATTTTTCTTTCGTGCAGTTTACCTCTGAAAATGTAGAAAAAAAAGCGAATTTTCAAAAGTTAAATAATAAGAGAAAAATAGCATGAAAACAATGATAACATGTTTTATCAAACATATATTTATCATGACAAGCAATATCATAGTGCTCTTAGCTGAAGCTAAGACAGCCCCAATCTGTCAGCCAAATCCTCCTTCGACATGTTCTCGTATCTAATGGAGGCGATAGCTAAAAATATACAACAAAAGCACTAATTAGGGGAGAAAAACCTTTCGAATTGCATAGAAGTAGATCAAATCAGCACATTTTACATATATAGAGATTAAAGTGTCAGGCACATTGGTATGTGGTTTTCTTCATTATGTGATATGGTTGCAATCCATTAATTTACAAATACTGTCGGCCCCACTTAAACGAATACTGTCGGTTCCAAGAAATATTATTTGATTAAACGGGGATCTTTAATATTACGTCTATGGCACCGACTCCGAGATATTTTATTCGTATAAGCGGGGTATTCGTTTATCCGTTGCTTGATTAAGCGGGGACGACAGCACATAATGCTATATGAAAACAAGGTTTTATTTTCAAGGTTCATAATATGTGAAGTTGGAGGGAAGATAAGACTCTTGCTCCTGGAAGTTCAAAACATTCAATTTCACTATGTAGTTCCAGAAAAAAGCGGAGGGACGCTTACAGAAGCATGAGCAAAAAAAAAAGTGCGTGAAAACTTGTGTTATAAAAATATTTTTGAAAAAAAAAAATTGAACCGACTTCGGAACTTCACTCGGCAGGTGCTCTAAAAAGTAAAAAATAATTTTATTCTTTGAACATCATCGACACTACATTTAAACATAAGTTTTGAAGTCGGTGCAAAAACACTATATAGAATCATACGAAACTATAATTTAACTATATATATAAATTGCAATGAATCCAGGTTCTTTAATCGCATCCGCATACACTACATTGACAACCACATATTTATGTAATGGTACAAATATTCAGCTCTTAATTTTCAATGGTTTCTCTGAAAAATTTTGGCAAAATGTAGTTAAACATCATTTCACTTATAGTTTTTGCACCGACTTCAAAACTTATGTTTAAATGTAGTGTCGATGGTGTTCAAAGAATAAAATTATTTTTTACTTTTTAGAGCACCTGCCGAGTGAAGTTCCGAAGTCGGTTCAATTTTTTTTTTCAAAATTATTTTTATTTTATTCTTTTTAGTGTAAATGTAGGTAATGTTTCCATTGCAAAACTTTACCTAATTTTCTTAAGTAAATGCTTCATAAAATAAACCACGTAAAGAAAAAAAATGAAAGAAAGTATCAATGCGTCTAAAGTTTTAAACGATTGACACTAAAAAATAATCCTTGTTATTCTCTGGTATTTATTTGTGTACTAGTTTAATCAAAGGCTAAATATTGACGGCTTTTCAACTAATTTATATTTCGAAACAACACTAGATTCTCGCGGTTCAAAAAATTTTACGACGTATTACGTACGTGGCCCGCTTTTTGCTTCAGTTAAGCCTTCATTCAAAATTTTCATTATCATTATAATAACTGTTTCATATCAATCACGTTTTGTAACAATGAATTTCATATTTAATCATTTAGGACAAATCGCTTTAAATTTGAGCAAAAATTTGGAGATTTTCCTCACTTTCTTCAGAATTCCTTTATCAAACCTTATGTAAATTAAGACTAATAAAACCTGAAATATTACGAATCAATTAGTACCTGGTACGACTTTCAGTTCGTTGGAGTTCAGGAGAAAAAAGCAAAACATAGAAAGATACTCGGTTTAAAATTTTCAAAAAGACCATAGAAATGAATTTCATTATGCAATCCCGAGAAGCCTGGCGTTCAAAATGGTCATTATTACGATTACTGTGATCCCAATTTCTTTTTCGAAAGATTTCTGCAGGTTCCCGTTATCGAACCCGGACCGCGAGAGGATGGGACCAATCGGAAAGAAAGACCTTTCTAACAAAAAAATAATTTTTGAAATCGGTCCAGGCATCTTCGAGTAATCTTATAACATACAAAAAAAAAAAAAATTTCTCCGACGAATTGTATAACCTCCTCCTTTGTTGAAGTCGGTTAAAAATTAAATTATTGAATTCTTTTCCGTATGAAAGTCTTTCTTAAATAGTATGATGTTACCATTACAAAACTTTTCCTTATTTCTTCATATATAACTTACGTGGCCCGCTAATGAGTTTCATGTTTGATTTAGTTAAGCCTTCATTCAAAATCCTCACTATCATTATTATTACTGTTTCATAGAAACCACGTTTGTAACAATGAATTTCATATTCAATCATTTTAGACAAATTGCTTTAAAATTGACTACTTATTAATTGATATCTTCGCTAATTTAACTCGTATAATTACTACATAAATTAAAACTAATGAAGCCCGAAAAATTATCAATCTATCGGCACTTGGTTCGACTTTCAGTTCATTGGCGTTCAGGAGAAAGCAGCAGCTTATAGAAAAATACTCAGTTTTTAATATAAGTAGATATTTCAAAACAATGATATCAGCGTTACATGAAGATAAAAAGACCACAGAAATGAATTAATCCAGAGAAGCCTTACATTAAAAATTGTCATTATTACGATTACTGTGATCCCGAATTCTTTTTCGAAAGATTTCTGCACTTTCCCGTTATCGAACCCGAGCCACGAGAGGATGGGACCAATCGGAAATCAAACCCTTTCAAACAAAAAAAGAATTTTTGAAATCGGTCCAGGCGTCTTCGAGTAATCTTATAACATACAAAAAAAAAAAAAAATTTCTCCGACGAATTGTATAACCTCCTCCTTTGTTGAAGTCGGTTAAAAATTTTATAAAGTAGGAGGACACTAAAGGAAAATAAAAAGAATCAAGAGAGCCTACCCCCCCCCTCCCCCAGCTACACCACTGCTTTAACTCAAACTCCGGAGCCCTGGCAGAGTTGTGGACTTGAAGGGACAATGGTAGACTCCTGAAATTTTAAAGCATTTAATTGAAAGATGAACTCCTTTGTCCAAAATCAATTTGCCTTTGATTCCACAGCCCTGGTGAAGGGTAAAATGAGCCATAAAATAGTTCAAGGGAGCATTTTATACTGTATTATGTTCTTACATATGATTGCTCTGAAACAAAAATGTTTTTAAGAATTTAGTGAATCTGAAAATTGAAAATTTATTTCCTAAATCCCTTAAGCTGAAAAAAATACAAATAAAACTATCAGAGGGGACTTAGGGATCATGAAAATTAAACTATTTCAATTTGAATTCATTTTGTTGATAATTTTGGAAGAGGGACATATTTCCGATCATTTTTGAAAGACGTTCGTTATTTTACTCTTCTTTCCTTAATAGAAGTTTATTTTGTTAAAAAGGTGGCAAGACTTGAAGAGAGGAAGGGGTACCACATATGCACTAAATCCACAATTTATAAATTCTTTAACTTATAAGCAGTAAGCACCTCTGCGCTTACCCCAGGGAATACGATATTCAAAAGATTGCTCCCATGAGCTTGTTCAACTTGTCTTATATTTTTAAAGGATTTTCTAAAATCTGAATATTTTTTATCTTTAAAAGAAGATATTTTAACTCCAAATTTATATATTTGGAAAATTAAACTGCAAGAGAAAAATGAAAATGTCCATGAAAAGTCAAATCTATTCAAATTCTCTCTACTCACCCAGATTAAAAAATTTTATTCGAAGAAAATTTTAAATTTACACTAGTATGCACTGTATTCAGGGCTTTTCTTCAATGAAAAAATAAAGGAAATTTTAAAGTACTAAGCTAAAATAATAATAATAAGTGTGCAGAAAAGTTCTAAAATCGGCCTGTTTTGCTATAATGGGAACATTTTTGTAACAAATTTGAAAAAGGAAATTTAAAATTAATATTGTTTCAATTATGAATTATTGCAAAAAAAATTAAAGCGTACTCAGAAAAAAATAACTAAAGCGGGCAAATAAAAATGGGTAGCTGTCTGATTTTAAAATTCCCTCTTTATTTATAAAGAAAAACTGTAGATAAGTTGTTTCAGAATTGGAAAAAAAAAAAAAAAAAACAATTTTCAATGCAAAAGAAGTCAGCCTATAGAAATACCAATGACCAGCTTATTTGTTTTCCTGTTTTTATGCATTTATAATGCACTTCTATGCCATCTGTTTTAAATTTGTGCATCATATGCATGTGTATTAAATTGATTTTGCATCATGTATTAAATGCTTTTTGGCAAAGTTACACTCAAATTATAATAGTTGTGAATTATTTTAAGCATCAAGTTAATTATATTTATAACTGCAAAGTAATTCATAACAAAAGTTTTAGTCATTTATTTATTTTAATTTATTTATTCCAAATTAATACAAAAAATGCTTTGAATAAAATAAATTTAATTTATTATTTTTTTTTAATCATGATTTTTTACACACTGTTATTCATTAAAGGAATTTTTTTCAATTAATCATGTAGTAGAATCATAAAAATGAAACTTTAATCACAAACTAATAAACCCACAAAAATGTTACACTTTTGTGCAACATTTTTCGGAAATTTCTTACAGTTAAATTAGTAAAATTGTACTTAACATAGTCAAATAACGGTTGAACATAATTTGAATTATTACATTGTTATTGGATTAAAAAGAAAAGGTTGTTTTCATAATGGTAAAAATATTCTTAAATAACTAAATGTAATAATAATAATAAAATTAATTAAAAATAAACTGTCCTTATTTAGTAACACGAGGCTAGGAAGGTAAATTTAATGACTATTGTAAATAATATCTTGCATTTGTAAAAAAAAAAAAAACGCACAGAGGAAATAAGTCAAACATGCTCCCTATCTGAATCCCGAAGTTGCAATTCACTGTCAAAAATGTACTAAGCTTTTTTGTTAAGTTAGGCTGGCAACCTTTTAAATCACGGATTTACATGTCAAAACTTTCTGCATTCCAAACACAAGTTTGTTTGTTAATAAATTATAATCTAATACATTTTTCAAAATTATAAACTTATGTATTATGACATTTAATGAACTGGTTAATTTAAAAATTGCCAAAATTTATAGAATAAAGTGCAACAAAGTGTCTAATAGGTAAGATCAGCTTTTTACCACTTTTAGGAGCCTTATTTTTTATCATTGCATCAGCTGACAAAATTCGTAACTCAATGAAATTTGTGAAAAACCTTGTTTTTTTTTAAATTATTGTTATTAAACTAATGTTAAGCAGTGGCGGCAAGTGGGGATTAAAAGTGAGGGGCCAAAATTTTTTTTCGAAGCTGTACCCTTGATCTTTGGATACCTTTTGATGACATAAGGAAGAGAGCACCTTCGGAGGTTCTCTCCCATAAATGCTTTGGAATTGTAGCTTTAAAAATGCAGTTACAAAAGGATGGATTCAGTTTCTAGCTTAAAAGGGGGTCATTTTTGGAAAGAGAGGGGTCAAGGTTCAATTTTGTGCTAAAACGGTGTATGTGGGAAGAGGGGGTATATGGCTTTTTTTTTTAATAGATGGTTCAAAACTGCAGTTTTAGGCTATATTTGGTTGTTTAAGAAAGGGATCATGACCCTCCGTGACTCCTTTCCTCTGGATCTGCACCTGATAATATAATTATGGCAGCGATTGGGAAATTGGGAAAAGGTTAGAGAACTCCATCCATGGACTCTGCCGGGAATTCTTCGAAGCTGAAATCTTTAAAAAAAAAAAAAGAACTTTGGGCAGTGCTTGATGATGCAAAGGAAAGGGTAAGACGTGGTTCTTCCCCTTAAAAACTTTGAAACTGGTATTTTGAAAATACAAATTTTGATATTTTTAGCAAATTTTGGGGTCTTTCATGAAGATTTGAAATTAAAGTATTAAAGAAGTTATTTCAAGCTAATTTTGAGAGACTTAAAGGATGATGGGAGATTGGATGTTCTCCCCACACATTTTTTTCGCTGATGAATTCTTAAAACTCAACTTGACTTGCTTTAGTGATTTTAGAGAGCGATTTAAGGGACTACCCCAGATTTTTTTAAATTTAAGTTTTAAAAACGCAATTTCGTACTGTCTTTATTGATGTAAAGCTAAAGGGGTTTTCTCCCCAGAAAAGATACAGATTCATAAACTAGAATCTTAATAACATAAGTTAAAAGTATCTTAGAAAACAGGGGAAGGAAGGTGTATTCGAGAATTTTTTTTTTGAAATTGAAGCCTTAAAATTTAAACTTTGAGCTAAATTTGGCTGATCTCTCTTGAAATTTGTCAAAATCAAAATCTTAAAAACGCTTAAGTGATCCTTGATGGCAAAAGGGGGGTGGGGGCAGTCCCCCCCCCCCCCCCCCAAATCACCACTACTGATGTTAAGAGTAGTCTTCACTAATGGTTTCAAACTACTAGTTTTTGTATATCGTGCTGCTCACTAAGTTCTTTTTCTAAAAACTTGTGCACTTCACTAGAAACTACACAAAAATAAAGCAAACTGCAGCAGTTTTGCTACTTGTAGCGATTTAGGCCGACGACTTGGTCGAACCCATGTAGTCATGTTATTTAGGTTTCATCATGTTTCAGAAACTTGTTTGTGAGCTATCACTGAGTGGTGTCCTGATAAACAAAAGTAGCTAATATTCACATTTCGAAACATAAAATCACTTACCTGCGATAAGATTGAAGACAGCTAAATTAGTGTTGCATGAAAAATTTGCGGATATTCCTCTTTGATTCATAAAAACTGGAAAAAAGAAAGGTACTTTAATCCAAAACATAAATAACATACTGCTCAACTTGAGCAAGGTATCAATACGAAATTTTTAGTTGTACGCTGGGATATTTTCTAGAAATTTGATTTCCCAAAATTTAGACAAAGCTTTCCCAAGGTTTTAAGCATCCTGTTGGAAAATTAAATAAGTGAATAAATAGTTTACTTATTGCATATGATTTCACAATATCTCATCCGTTCTTCAAAGAAAATTTATTATGCTTGCAGTGCTTGAAAATTATATTGTACGATAAGCTGGGGAATGTAAAAATTCAGATTGGGTGAATCTTTACCTCACATGCCTGGGCGGGCATACAATTTTTCAATCAAATACTTCTTTCTAAAACTTCATTTTGTGTTTTATTGAAAAATTATCCCATGGAATGACAGAAATAATAACATTACAAATCGCCGGTGTAGTCAGTGGACAAAGTTTTGAGTCTTTGGCAGAAATCACACACTGGCTGTTTACACCAAAGTAATGAAACATGCTGACGGGACATGCATGTCCACAATAATATTGGTAATGTACTTTAAATTTTACAAATTTTAACAACATTATATAAACAACTTTTTAATGTATTTTTTTTAATGATTTATACTAAGATGATTCTTGATTCAGATATAAAGTTGATAATTTATTTATTTTTTCTGATTAACGTTAAATGACAAATTAAATTTTTTTTAATACAGAATAAAAAAAGCTTGGCATGTAAAAATTTTATTTGGACTATGTACTGTTTAGACACATGTCCGGCAGGGCATGTAAAATTGTAAAGATTTTTCGGCCCTGTATGCTTCAGAAATTCGCCTTGCAGAACTCTAGAAACAATTTTTTTAAAAAAATAGACAAAAGGAAAGCGGTTAATAGTGAATTCCATGGCATAAGAACTGTAGAAAGATTTAAGGAGTCAAAATAGCTTAGTATCTATATCGATATTTTATAGGGAAAAAGCGATGACAAAGCACAGATTGTAAGAGTTGATAATATTGTAAAAACAATTGCTCATCATTGAGTAATAAATCTTTATGAAATCTTTGGTTTTAATTATACTTACGTTGATTACAGAAAAACATGTTTTTCATTTACAGTATCAAAAATTTAGACTCTTAACTCTGACAATATAAAAAATTAATTAAAAGTTTGTTTTTACAAACATTACTTTGTTTTTCATTTTAAGTATATTGCACAACAGTGCTTGATTTGAAAAATCAGAAAGCATTTTATTGCTGATTTAATTGCTGACATGAAGAAAATTTACTTTCTGAAAGTCATAATGTTAGTAATAATGCAACCGTGTAAAATAAGGAACAAAAATCTTTAAAATTCTAAATCTAAAATGACTAAAACGTTTTTTAATGCCCAGAATTCAAATTTTAAGAATACATGTAAATTATACTTGAAGCAAAAATTTCGTTTGCTGCTGAAGCTATCTGAAATGTTTTGTGACAGAGTTTGCATATTCAAGTACAATATTTAGGATTTTTTAGCAAAAAGAAAGAAATTTTTACAGCATCATAATGCATTGTTTCCTCCATGAATTTGGTTTCTTCCTAAACAACAAAGATAAGATTTTGCAGACGTAATTCTCCTACCAATACTGTCGTCCCCGCTTAATCGGGTAACGGATAAACGAATACCCCGCTTATACGAATAACACATTCTGGAACCCTGCTATAGATGTAATGTTACAGGTCCCCGCTTTAACAAATACCTCGCTTAATCGAATAATATTTCTTGAAACCGACAGTATTCGTTTAAACGGGGTCCACAGTATCTGTAAACAGAAAGATGCCAGTTGTTTCTTTTCTTCCCCCAATCTCTTGACATAAACATCCGCTCTATTTGTTTTGCAAACATATTATGTGTTTTTTCTTTACTTGTTTGTGTGACTTGTTTCTCGAAATTCCTAACCACTGTTTAGATGTTTATTAATATTTTGCAGTAAGACATTGTTGATTCTTTACTATCATTTATACATAACTATGACAACTAGCTTCAGCATTCAGTTCATTTTTATTCTAAGCAAATTATTCATTGCTATGAGACACATGCAAACAATCACTTGAATTTTTCTGACTGCAAATGCACAGGTTCAATTAAAAGCTACATATGGAGCTTGAACAAAATTTTAAATTTTAATAATTTGAAGCTAAACTCCAGGGGGGGGGGGTGATAATGGAAGAAAACTGAACTGAATGAGATCAAAAATCAATTAGCCGATCGTATTTAAGGGTTAAAAGTAACGACTTCCAAGACGATCCATTACATTCAGCAAACGAGTTTTGCTGATTTAATCACTGTAAGTGCGATAATAAGTGGAATCGGCTGATGTTTAAATACAATAACTGCTTCAGAAAATGTCTCAAAACTATCATTAGCTCAATCATATCAAATAAAACATTTGGGTACTACATCGTAAAATAATTACAACGCTTTATTATGAATATAAGGGATGACAAGGTAAAAACTATTCTTTCACACAGAATACTGAAGTAATAACAAGAGAAAATTCAAAAAAAAATCAATGCATTTTTAAGTATACTTATCTTTAATTCGAATTCCATCAAAACTCAATCTGCTACGCCGTACCCAAGGGCCATACCGACAAATTGTAAATAATGGCGAAGTGTTGCCACGCGTAGCGTCTCTCCGAAATTCCTCGAGATGAGAGCACGAGGAATAAAAATTTATACAGATTGACGTCGAAATATGTGGGTTTTGAATATTGTTTCCAAAACATTTTAAAATGTTTCACGATATTTTCTACTTTTTTGCTAAATTAAAATTTATACAGATTGACGTCGAAATATGTGGGTTTTGAATATTGTTTCCAAAACATTTTAAAATGTTTTACGATATTTTCCATTTTTTGCTATTTTCCTTTTGAATTGTATTTCGAGAAAAATATTGCTCAATAATCATTTTTTCTGATGAATAACTTATTTAAACAATTGAAAAAGAAAAAAAAATGAAATTAAAAACAAAATCGGAAACAAAATATATTTTGACATAGTTCTATGTTTTAGGACCCTTATCCGTTATAATTCGGGATTCAAAACGTCGAACTACGTAGGCACAGCGTAGAACTATGTTTTTGTGCTACTAGGGAACAAATGAAGAACAGTATTTATTCAGTAGTATATTAATTTGTGTCTAAATGAAAACATAACCGTTACTTCGGCTTTTCAAAAATGCATAATATCCCAACAAAAACATAAATGTGAAAAAGGAGCCAAGTTCGGTTGAAACAACGTTTGGGCAGTTTGAAGCAGCGGTGCCACCGACAAAAGAGTTGAAATCTAACAGGCTCCAAGTTCTATAGCTGTTCTGTTAACTACAGTCGTGAGAGTTATTGAAATGTTCATTAATTTATTTTAATAACATTTCGTTAGTTCCTTTCATATCGGCTTCGGAACTGGGCAAGTTTTAATCGTCACGAAGTTACGTTCAAAAAAGTCCGACTTCCGTCAGTTAGAAATGAACTTGCCAAGTTATAAGAAGCCGATATGAAAGGAACTAACGAAATGTTACTAAAATAAATTAATGAACATTTCAATAACTCTCACGACTGTAGTTAACAGAACAGCTATAGAACTTGGAGCCTGTTAGATTTCAATTCTTTTGTCGGTGGCACCGCTGCTTCAAACTGCCCAAACGTTGTTTCAACCGAACTTGGCTCCTTTTTCACATTTATGTTTTTGTTGGGATAATTTATTACCGTATTTAAATTTTCAATTTGAACATTTTCGGTTCAACATTGAACCGTTCAAGCAACCTTTCCCCACCTAATAACTTTTGAGTGAACCGTCCGAATAGAATAAACATTTTTTTGTTCGAAAGATCTCGGCGAGTACAGCTCATTCCCATATTTGATTTTTTGATTTGAACAATTTTTGGTTCAACTTTGAACCGTTCAAACAACCTGTCCCGCGATGCTAACTTTTGAGTGAACAATCCGATTTGAACAAACTTTTTTTTGTTCGAAAGAGATTATCAAGGATACTTCATTCCCGTACCGTATTTACATTTTCGATTTGAACAATTTTTCGTTCAACATTGAACCGCTCAATCAAGCTGTCACCCCTAATAACTCTTGAGTGAACAGTCCGATTTAAATACTTTTTTTTTTTGTTCGAAGGATCTCAGCAAGGATACTTCATTACCGTATTTAAATTTTCATTTGAGCATTTTTTCGTTCATTATTGAACCGATCAAGCAACCTTTCCCCACCTAATAACTTTTGAGTGAACCGTCCGAATGGAATAAGCTTTTTTTTGTTTGAAAGATCTCGGAGAGGCTTTCCCATACATTCCCATATTTTGCTTTTTGATTTGAACCATTTTTCGTTCAATATTGAACCGTTCAGAAAAAAAAATTAACAGCGTCTACAGGGAATTTAAGTTGAATGTTGATCGTGAACTTAAAGTCGGATTTCCTTCAAACAAACTGTAAGAAAATGGTTTTGATATATAATGTTTGTCCAGTACTTTTATGAGTAATCTTCTGTGAGGACTCTGATTCCGACTCCGACTCCGCAAATATGGCGAAATGCAGGCCCAGAAAAAAATGACTGACTGTGCAGACGATTTTTTGTTTATTTATTCATTTGTTTTATTTTATTTATTATTATTATTATTACTATTTTTATTACTTTGGCAGACGATTTTTTTGTGCCAAAATTTTTCATTCACGAGAACATTTTATTCTTTTGTATTTAACAACTGGCAACGGATTAAAAGTGAAATTCGAGACATTTTATTAACAGACGAGCTTTTTTTTTTTCTTTCTTTGATAAAATGGGTTTTGATGCTCTTTGTACTTTTATTTATTTATTTATTATTATTATTATTATTATTATTTTTTTTTTTTTTTTGAAAACGATGGAGGATTTTTTCTACGGAGGAACTGTAACAGTTACACTCTTTAAAAGGTGCGACAAAACTTTATTTATTCGTTAATTACTTTTTACGTGTCTATTTCATCTGATAAGAGGGGTATGTTTTGCTTTTCGAAATCGGCTCTAAGTGCTACAAAGGTATGTTTGACATAATTTTCAGTCTCAGATAATCAAGAGAATAATGATCAGACGAGAGAATGTCGATGTAAGGGAAAGTAGGCTCGTTTAGTTCTTAACAGAACTTCTTGTTTAGTTTTCATGTCCAGCTCACATAATTAACAACGTGTTAATGCAATATTGTTGACAACAATATGAATATTTATTCTTTGAAATTTGAAAAAAAAAAAAAAAAAATTGAAATTATTTTGGGATAAGTAGGAACATGAAAAAAAAACAAAAATCTTCTCTCAGAAGTAAATTACTTACTATTCCTAAACTTAGAATCATAAAATCAAAAGACAAAACAGTGATGGTGAAATTAATAGTATTGAACATAATCACCCTCATCATTAATCGGCTTAGCCGATTAATCGGTAATAGGTAATCGGTCAATTTGCTTATCGGTGCATCCCCAGCAAATACTTTTTCAAAAAAAAAACCTTTCCAGCCATGTATAATGTTAGGGGGTGGGGGAAAGTCCCCCACCCCCTCAATTATGCGGAATACACCAAAAAATGAGACTAATTAATTAATTTCAAAATAACTAATTCAAAATTTAGAATTCGGCCATTGAGGTGCAGTTCACGGGCATACATTCAAATTTTGTGCCAAGTTTCTAGTCTGTGGGGGCTTCTAGTCAGGCTTTCCGCAGCGATTCGCATTTTTTTGAAAAATGCGAAAATGAAGCAAGGCCTATTTTGCTTTAATATAATAAGTGCAAAAAACAATGCACAATCTGAGAGAGAGTAAGCATGACGATACCTAACTTAATCTTATTATAAATTTTATTCAACATGTAGAAAATGCTATTAAATTCAACAATATATTGTCTTAATGGGCACAAAATCCCTCCAATAAATGCATAATTAACAATTTAAAAAAAAACTTGTGTTCTTTTAATATAAATTACAACTCTAAAATTTTCACTTTTTAGAAAATTTTTTTTACCTACTATGAATTTATTTTTGTCAAGATTTCAAGGGTGAATTTTAAATTTAGCTTTCAACAGGAGATGAAGTACGACTAGATTAGAAAGATAGTAAACAGATTCACTATTTATTAATCTTTAGCATTTTGCTAAAGCATTTTCTCCAATTTTAGCTTTTTTGATAAAAAAAAATTGAAACTCAGCTTAAACCCTGCTTCTAGCTCATCTGACTCGACTCATTTGACAAATGCCATAAAAATTTAAATTTACGCTGATGTGATTGAATATGAAACCCATTGTTATAATGAAACGCGGTTGCTGTGAAACAGTAACAATAATAGTAATCATAAAGAAAATGGCAAAAGAAAGCTTCTCAAACTTTCAATGAAGTCACAAAAAGAGAGGTTTTTTTTGTGAAAACTCGAATTTTTACAGAAAAAACGCCGATGTAGATGAACTCAAAAACCAAAACTTGATCTAAAAACAAAATTTTATCAAAATCGTTAGAGCTGTTTTCGAGATCCGAAATATATATATATGTATATACATATACATATATATATATATATATATATATATATATATATATATATATATATATATATATATATATATATATATATATATATATATATATATATATACACAAGAATTGCTCGTTTAAAGATATTAGCTGTAATTTTGTTTCGAACTTAATATTTTAAGAAAATTGAGTTTCATATTCAATGATGTTTTGTCTGAAATATTTTACGAAACACTCTTGAGGAGAAAAAAAAAGTATTTTAAAACTAACTATAACACTTTTATACTCAATTTTGAAATCGTACTTGAAAAGTAGAGTAATTGGACTTTATATAATGTAAGTATGTAAGTTACCATAAAATTCAATAAATGTCGCTGGACAATCACCATTGCTTTTATCCCATGGATTTTGAATAAATGAAACAGCCTGTATAAACCTCTATCTAGTGAAGCCTTGCTTTTACATTTCAAAAATAATAACAATTTAACGTTGCCAAATACCATAAAATTTAAATTTGCTCTGATGTGATTAAATATGAAACCCATTGTTATACCAAGGCTTCACTAGATAGCGTTTTATACAGGCTGTTTCATTTGATCAAAATCCTTGGGATAAAAACGGTGGTCTTTGTCCAGCGACATCTATCGAATTTTATGGTAACCATCATTATATACAAATCAGATAATAAATGACAAATTTTAAAGTTAATTTGTTGGCGACATCTTTACAATTTGGCATTCAATTCTATTTTAGTATATTTAAACGTTATTTAATAGCTTGTTTTATTTGTTAGTTTATTCTGCATTTTAACGGCTTATTTTAATTTGTTAACGAATTATTTTTCTGGCACCGCAGAGCGATAAATGGCGAAATCTATTCGCTAAGCGAGCCAATACTACCAACGGGTTGCCATAAAACTTTTTAAAATTCAGTCCACAGTTCGCCATGATAGTTGGTCGTCGCAATATTGTAGTTTTGTTTATGTTTTTCGTACTTATATTGCTCTTTAGTACCAAGCTATTATATATGCTCATTTTGTTGTTACTAAAAAAATTAATATGTTTTGTTGTCAATCGTCTTTCCGTTGTACACCATCGCTTCATTACGGTACATTTCATTCTGTGGCAAATGAAATGTCTCGACGAATAGATTAGCCATTTATCGCTCTGATGCGTCAACGCCATTAAAATGAACATCTGCACTTTTGAGTAGCAATTAAGATCGTGTGAGCAACAATAATGAAACAAAATAGTAAATTAGAGCAATATTATTTCATCGCTACATTTTTTACTTATCGTCAGTGAATTTAAGCGTATGTTTTATTAATGCAGAGATGTCAAAACTGAACGCCATTGCTATATGTTGTTAATTCGAAGAAAGTAAACAGATGAATGAATGTCGTATGACTGAATCATAAGTTGTGACTAACTTTACCTGAAAGGGGAATTTGTTTCCCCTAAAAAGCAGTACTAATAAGGCCTTCGGCATCAATTCACTCTGTACTCCACTTCAGTTAACTATATCAATATTTTTTAACCCTAAAAGATAGGACAAACATCACTTTTTACAGCAGAAACAATATGCTAGTAAATGTAAACAAACATTTGGGTGGTCCTTGTTCACCGCTCTCTAGCGGACAAATCTTTACCATTGATGTTCTGAGTAATGATACAGCCTGTATAAAACGCTATCTAGTGAAGCCTTGGTTATACTAAACGTGGTTGCTATGAGACAGTAACAATGATAGTAATCATAAAGAAAATGGTGAAAAGAAAGCTTCTCAAACTTACTTAAGAGCAAGAATCTGAGAAACTGTCACGTCTAGCATTATGAGGTGATTCATTACCTCTCAGATTTTCTTCCAAAAATTACCATATGTTTATTATCTTATGGAAAGACCAAATCCGGAATGTTTTGCTCTAAAGTTGAGTTGTTTAGTTTTTATGGATCCCTAAAGATGAAGGTGCGACATCAAAAATTAAGCGGATTTTCAAGACATGGAAGTTGCCGTGAGCCAAAACTCTTACCAGAAACTGTTTAACTCCAATTTTCTTTCTGTATATAGAATATAGAAGGTTGAAACTTTACAAAATGAATGTTAAATTTGTGGTAAGTTGTTGCCGTAAGGTCAGTGAAGGCCCTCAAAACAAGGCATTTTTGACGTTTTTGAGGTCTAAAAACAGCTTGTACATTTCAGTTGGCAATTCAAAAGTAGTGTCGTTTGAAAGATCAGTGTAAGCACTTTAAAATAATGTAAAATAATCGAGGAAAGTTCAACGTGCTTTTAGTTGTGTAAGGCCGAAATATGAAAAATGTCATATTTTACCGATATTCAAACGGTCATAACTTCCTCTGGCAACAACATATTGAAATATTTTTTTTGCCAATGTCATACGCTATTCTTTGTCTTAACAGAACAGTCGAGTCTTTTGAGGCGAAATGTGAAAATATTTTTTACAAAAAATGCACAGGAAAAAATACATTTTTTGTAAAAAAAATTTTTACATTTCGCCTCAAAGGACTCAACTGTTTGGCGTTTCTGAACCATTCCAGGGTCACATACGGGACAATCAGGCGCTATTATTTGAACGACATTTTGTTAAAGAACTTAATATTTAAATGAAACAAGAGAAAGCTTTTTTTAATCTTTACATCTGATAAAAATATACCCCTAATACAGTTATATGTTTGTTAAATAATTTTGTTAGTTATTTTTTTTATTCATTTGCATTTGTCACGTACGGGACATCCAAAGTCAACTACTTGTAATATGCTGTATGAATTATTAAATATTTTTGCTCTATTAATGCAACAATGACGAAAAAAATTGCAGGTTCCAACATGCCTGGTTTAATGAGAAATAATAATTTTAACAGTTGAAAACAAAAAATATGTGCAGCTCCTTTTACGAAAAACTAGCCAGTCTGTTTCACGCGAGAAAGTTTATATATTTAATTTAAAAAGGTAATGACAAAATAGGTTGGTGATTTCTTAAGTGACAAATTGTTTTTATTATTTTTTTAAATTATTATTTTTAATGAAAAGTATGACGTGCGTGAAGGCATCTCGTGCTGGACAAAATGATTGTATTTCGTGGAATTACACTTGTGTAGTTTTTACCTCTTAATATTATATACTCATAAAAATACAGAGCTATCCTTTTACGCATATGGTCGAGCCCTAAGTCCAAGACATAGCTGCTTAGAATATGTGAAGGAAAAACTAGTATTTTTCGAGCATGGTGGCTTGCCTGTCACAAGGAGGGGACTTATTATTATTATTATTATTATTTTTTGCAATTGAGCTTTTTAAACTTTTGTTGCCGTCGTAAAATGGGCCAATATCAAGTCAAGCATCAATTCAATGCTAGCTCACCCGCGCGAAGTTTCCGAGCTTGAGAGCAGTAATTAAAAATTCGATTTTTCTGGTAATTTTTTGGAAAATAGCCCCCTCCCATCTCCCAAAAGAAAATAGGCGTGAAACTAACTTTTTTTTTTTTGCTGAATGAGAAATTACTTTTGCAGTTTTACGAAATATTATGTGGAAAAAAAAATCTATCCAACCGCGCCATTGCATATCAGTTTTCCTATGCTATTCCTTGTAATTATGTGTAATAAAAAAATAAATAAATAAAAATTGACAAAAATAGGCAGAGGACCTATTTTTCGCCAATTGCCAGCACGATAATCATAAATGAAGGGCAAATCATAGAATTTGATTGTTCTCGCATAGTAACAGAAAACAGGCTAGAGAAATATTATTGTATAAGATTTTAAATTACGATTTACTGAGTTAAAATCAATGTTTTGTTTCCCGATTTTCACAACAACAGATCTGTAGCTCAGGATCTTGCAATGAGATTATATCACGCACTAATGAAAAATGTATCAGAATGGTGCTGAAGAAAAAAACCCAATGAAAGGTTTTCCGCTCCCCGGATTCGGACTTAAACGCCGTTCCCATCATAAGCACGACGCTCCATCAACCGTGCTAGTCGCTTAGTTTCCTGATCCTATTTATTGAAATGATGCAAGGTCCAAATCTAAAGGTCTGCGGGGAAAAAAAGTCCTCGTGCCCAATGTTTCAGGCACCCAAAAAGTTCTCCCGCCAAATGTTCCCGGCGCCCAAAAGTCCGTGCGCCCAATGTTTCGAGCGCCCCACAAGTCCTTGCGCTAAAATTTCCCGGCGCCCTAAAGCCCTCGCGCCCAATGTTCCCGGCGCCCAAAAGTCCATGCGCCCAATGTTCCGTGCGCCCAATGTTCCCGGCGCCCAAAAGTCCTCGCGCCCAATGTTCCGGGCGCCCAAAAGTTCTCGCGCCCAATGTTCTTGGCCCAAGGGGGAAAATGAAGAGGAGAAACCATAAACCTTTAGTTCTCGTCATTTTTGTGTGTGTATGTTTAATAGAATACAGTGTAAATAAGCTCGCGAAAATGGCAAATGGCTGCGGGGTGAGCAGTTGTATGATATGAGAAAAAGCGGGAAAAATTATTGAATGATGATTAAATTTTTAGGATTATTGCATTTCGAAGTACTAAACGCATGCGCAGTTGTTATTGAACAGTGTGCTGGCGCTCCGTTGTGGGATGTGTACAATTTGCTTTTAATTGCAATATTAATGTGAGCCATAATCGTGGCCTAGCTCGAAATTAGAATTATACTATAATTTGTTGTTTATTCGTCTTTATTATTTTTTGCACAAACGCAATTGTTGTTTGACTGGATTGTGTAATATTGCTTCGCTCTTACGTGTTTCCGGTATGAATTTCGTTATTCTTCCAAAGAAAAGCGTTGGAGGATGAGCAGCAAATATGTTAGAGGAGTTATTTTCATTCTTTGTGTGAGCTGATATACCTCGCTGGTTCAATCTTATGAGTTTTACTGTCTACTTGTTTCATTACGTTTGATTTTTTATAATTTATATTGGTTAGGAAATAGTCATTCACGTGACAATGATTTTTAGCAAATTGCCTCATATTTTGAGTTACTTGGGAAAAGTTGAAATATTTGTTTGCTTTTCCTGAATAAAGCGACTTCAAAAGTGATCACCAGTGTTCTTGTTATTTTGCACTAGTCATTAAGCACATGATGTCCATAATTGCGAGGAGAAACAACATTGAAAACCTCCATGTTAGTCATTTCGAAAACTTACCTGATGTGATATTATTTAAGATATTCAGTTACTTGTACATTGGAGATTTGTGCAGGGCAGGCAGAGTTTGCCTGAGATGGTATCAGTTAACAAGGTGCCAGATTCTCTGGAAGCATGTAGATACTCACGATATGCAATTGACTTCGCATCAGATTCAAAAGTTTGTCCCGATTCTTCCATCGGGTGTAATTTACCTCAGGATATGTAGTCTTTCAACACAACAGCGAATTCCATTCATTACGCCTCATACTGCGAATGAAATCAGAGAACGGTGTCCCCAATTGAAGACTTTAATAATCGAAAGTGCTTTCATCGCCAAACATGTGAATTTCACCGACATTACGGTAGAAGATTTGCCACAAAAACTCGTTGTTCTCTCTCTCCGCAAATCGTTCTTTCATACGGACCAGTTCTTCTGCAGCGTGAGTCACCCCACGATACCAAAGATAAAAGTTCTCGATTGTAGCTCTTGTTGGTGTGTCTCGGACAATGACATACCATTCTTTTCTAGGCTTAGCGATTTGCAAGAGATATATTTAGCTGGGTGTCCCATTTCGGATGTCGGTGTTGTGATGCTCCTGAAAGCTATCGAGAATTTGAAAGTTCTCGATTTAGAAGCAACCGCTATCGGCGAGCAAACAGTGATGTCCTTGAGTCAGAATTGCCAATCCTTAGAGAAACTTTTCCTGGCAAATACAGGCGTGACCGATGAGCACTTGCTTTCACTGCAAAGTACCTCACTTCCGATGCTGCAGATAATTTGCTTGCGTAGGACTTCTGTAACAAACACAGGTCTACATATGTTGTTGTCTGCTGTTCGTAATTTGAAGCATCTTAGCGTCTCTCGAAGTAATTCCGAAGCAGAAGATGATTTTGAGTTAAATGATATCATGCATTTGAAAAGGAAACTAGTAATTTTTGATAATGATGTGGATGAGGAATACTGTGATCATTTCTTTCTCAGAAATAATCGGTTCGACAATTAATTGGATGTCTTCCCTTCTTTTCTGGTAAATAAAATCCAGCACTTTATGTTCTCTGTGTAAGATACATGCTCATGTAATGTTTAATTAGATTCTATAGAATAAAATTAAAAGCTGCTCTAGATTTAAAATAAAAAGTGAACCTAAAAATCAGGTGAGACTATTAATGTGGGAAAAAAAGTTTTCGTAGCCTATTTTCTTATAGTTTTGCATATTTTTTTTTTGCATATCAACTTTTTTTTTTGCCTTGGTTTTTTTTTTTCATTTAGTCTTAAATTTTCTTACATATAAATCAGGGAATCATATTGATTAAATTGCATGCTGTAAATTTATTATATTTTTAAAAATATTTTCAAGCACACATATGCATAGAAATTGGTATTTTCTATGGAAATGGTAGAAGTTATTTTTTTTATTCAACGCACAAACTCCAAAATTAGAGAATTGCCATTGGCTTCTGTGTATTAGATGCAGAAGAAAGTAAAAATGATTAATGAAATATAATTAAGATTTTATACTATCAAACTGCTTGCAGTTGTATCAGTGGAGTCCAACATTATTAAAAGCTTGATAAAAGTCATCTAATGGCTAGTTGAAAGAATTGTCATTTTAAAAATGATATACAACATTGGAGTGAAGTTAAATCGAAAATTCTGCATAAACTCTCTGAATGTAAAGAAAGTAGATAATTATATTTTTCCTAGTTAATTGCTAAAAAACATGCTACCGGAAAACTTAAAAAGCTAGTTTTGATTAGTTTCCCCCCTTGCTAATGATTCCAGGAAAGGTGCAGAATAGTTTGGTCATTATTCTTAGAGAGAGAGATTAAAAAATGCATATTTTTATAGATTTTGGCCCCTTCCTCTCATCTCTGTAATGCTTATTCACCGTAGGGAATGGTGGTAGTTCCAGAAGAAATCAAGACGAATTGAAATGAAATTAAACAGTCTGAACCTTTTTTAGAACAGAGACTTTGAAATAATCCCATCTCTGAGGTTGTCTTTTCTAAAAAATAGATACGGCTACTAAATTTCAGAAGGAGTATCCCAAAAAAGTATTCTTTACGCATCTTCCAGTTTCTTGTTGAATAAATTTAAATATTTTTTTTTTTGCAAATTGTAATGTTAAAATAAAACTAGAAAAAAAAATCTCAAAAATTTTGATGGCGCAACTTGCGCCATAATCCCCCCTGTGGGCACCCCTCTATGAAATTTTGGGTTGCTGATTTTTGAAATAATATTAACTTGTAAAGGGAGGCCTTAATTATATACTTTCGTTATATGTTTTAACTGCCAATATGACTGGTATTTTTTCTCTTGTTATTACTTTCCACACGTTGAAGAAAAAATGTTAGCAACAAAAAAATCAAAAATGTATAATTTTTAAGAATTTTTTTTATATAGCATGCACAGTAATAATTATAGTTCCCAAAATTAACCTTTCCTCTCTCAAAAAGTCGCCATTGAGCAATTTATACTGTCCGTCCACGAAAGTCGCTCCTAGCACTCGGGACAGTTCAACGTAAAAACGGGTAGAGGGTTGTGGTGATAATTTTCTGTAGTTTTAATTTAAAACTTGCATTTGCTATATCCTTTTGACTACTGAATTCAACTAAACTATGCATTTGAAATTGGCATTTTCCCACGTTTGATACGGCTCAAAATGTGTTTTATTATTCTTCCCCTTATTGTTATCTTACCTAACACCCAAACCCAGATAATATAGACGAACTCGCGAACGCCGTTCGCAGAAAACTTTCGAAGTTTGCAGAAAATTTTTGCATTTTGTTAAAGAAGTTATAAATTTAGGAAGTTTTCTATCTGAAATATGTCTTGATTTTGTTCATTGTGGGGCAGTAGCTTGTTACATACGAAACTGACACATTCATTAATCATGACGGATTGACAACCAACCTCATGGTAGAACCTGCACTTCCTACAACTTGATATGTTTGTTGTTGGTAGCACTTTAGGATTCAGAAGCCCCCTTTTTTTTGCAGAAAATGTTAAAGAAATTATTTAAGTTTGCAGACAGTTTTACATTTTATCTAAGTCTGCTAACACCCCTGTTTTGGAAAGATCATAGAAGACCTGGAGCAAGCGTGAATGCAGGGAAGGTTTTACCTAAGAAGATCCGACAGTACTCTTAATTTTAAACCTGCAAAATAGTACTTCTCTTGAGCCTCTCTGAAAGTTGGCCCTGCATGTATGATGTTTACTGTACCTCCTATTTTTTAATGTTTTGCTCCTTTTTTCCCCAAGAACTGGCTGCGGTCCCTGTAGTTGTAAATTAATAAGCTTCGTTGTTTAACCCTTTAAGCGCCATGTATTTTACTTTAGGATCCCTTAATGATGTTTTATCCCTCCAAGTAATCAACTTAAACATTTGTTAATTAACTTGAGCTGAATAATTAAATTCCTAATTTTATTGGTGCTGGTTTCCAAAATTTGGGACGGTGAATTCCCCCAGTAAAATATCTAAAAGCGGAATTTTACGTCGCGGCCGCTCAAGGGGTTAAGGAAATATATTGCTCTTAATCCTGCTTAAATAACTATTTTTTGAAATTTTAAAATGATTTTTTTTCCAAGATTTGATCATATTATTTTGAGAGGAAATTTTTAGGGAAGTAATGAAACCAGTCTTTCAGTTTTGACCACAACCCACTTTTCTATCTATTATTGTTCAGTTAGGTACCAAGCTGAAAACTAGTCTCCTATGAAAATGAAATAATTGTACATGAATAATAGCTCAAACTATTTTCAAATTAGGAATGTAAGAAAGTTCAGTTCAAGTCTGAAAGGGTGTGAATATTTATTCTTACCTATATACCGGTATTACAGTATACAGGTGGTCCAGTTATGCCATCTAGAGCAGGGCTCTCCAACCTACGGCCCGCGAGCAGAATTTTTCCGGCCCGCGGAAAAAATCTGTTTTTCAAATTCCCCCCACCCTTTTTTTTAAATATTTTTTCATTATTAAATTAATCAGAACAGTGACGATCTCATAGTGAATACGTCAAATAATAAATAAAAATTTATTCAAACTTTAATGCAAAGCTTTTTAATTTTTTTTTAATTTTTTTCGACTGTAATACCCATCTCTCTTTGTTGCCCTTTCTAAGAACAAATATCTTTTCTCTGCTTCACATTCTCCCGTTAGTGTGCATTGGGCATTTCCTGTCCATAGGGCAAACCTGTGCGCACTCCTTCTGTCTTTGGCCAACACTGACGTCATCATTTCTATAGTCCGACAGTCTGTCCAATTTGTTTGATATTTGTTCGTGGTGTGAACAGAGAATTTAAAATCACAGAAGAATTGCCTGATGTTCCACTCTATGGAGAGCAATGTAACCGGAGACAAAGTTTTCAGTAAAGTAAGTGAGACCATTTCTGATCTCGGGCTTGATTTCACACGTCTAAGAGGTGTAGCTACAGATGGAGGAAAAAATGTCTGACACAAAAATTGGAGTAGTTGAAAACATATGTAATTCTGTGAAAACAGCTGCTGGAATTTAACCCATGGTTTTTCACAGTATTATCCATCAACAAGCGTTGTGCGGGAAACACATGGATGTAGCTGAAGTAATGGATGTAGTTGTGAAAACAGTTAACTTTATTAGATCCAGTTCTCTTAAACATCGCCAATTCATCGTAATCTACTTTCATTTTACAGTTCTCTCCCGGAAAAAGACTTTAAGAACATAAAAAATCACGCTCGAGTTATGTTTTCTCTTTTTGGGTCTACCTACAAGTGTGAGCAGACATTTTCAAAAATGAAGTATGTTAAATCTAAGTACAGATCCTCTTTCTTCAAATGAACATTTAAAATCAACTTTAATGATCGGAACTACAAAGTTTGACCCTAAATAGACTGAAATTTTAAGAGGCAAACAAATGCAATCTTCTCATTAAAAATTGTCCTAAGCGTTGCACTTGCTCTGTCTTCATTTATTGTTAAGTTTCTTATCATCATTAATACATAAAATTCATTTAATAAAATCGTAGTATATTGCAAGGATTTAGTTTTTAGTCTCGTTTGGCTTTTTTTTTTTACTCCTTTTGGAGAGCAAAATACATTTTGTGGGAAAAAATGACTTTTATTTCACTTTTCTGAACTGCTTTCTAAATTTTTACGAGTTTCCGTAATGTTACAAAAAAAAAAAAAAACCCATCTGACCTGAACTATTTTTGGACCGTTGGCCCGCCTCGCTTCCAAAAATTTTCAATTTGGCCCCCAAGTAAAAAAGGTTGGAGACCCCTGATCTAGAACAATTTTGGACATATCGTCGGCACCATGCTAAGTTTACGAATATCCTTGTACTTGGATATGAATATGTTATAGTTTTTTATTATTTCGCTCTTAGATGCTTCAGTGTATGGGCGATTCTCTATAAACTTGTAATTTTTGATACAGAATGTGTCCGGGCATGTGTTTTTTGAAATGTTCGTTTAATTATAATACTATTGCTCTAGAAATGAATCTATTATTTTGGTTCGAATGAGGGCCTGTCTTTAGGACTTAGGTAATTTGTGGGAAAAATAAATAAATAAATTGATATCGCTCCAAATACAATTGGGCTGAAAAGTATTAATACTTTGTTTGAATTAGGAGCGATAATTACTTTATATATTACACTTTACTATTTTTTAAATACTCGGTCCGGACAGCTAATTATGAGTTGACAGAGCCCGAGTTGGCAAACGCTGATATCCAATTTATGCAACTCTTACTATAAAGCAATCCCTAAAGTAACTGAGGCTGTTAATCAGCATTATTCTGATAAATTTTTATAAATGATATAGTGTACTAAAATAAATTAAATTAATTTACTTATTAATTTCTTTTTTTGCAGTATTTCTCCAATCAAAATTGATGCCACAGAATTCCAAATCCTTTTCTTGGCAGCAGAATTGCAAAGAATGTTTCAATTTGAGAGGTAAGATTTGTTATGCTGTTTTCATTTTTAATGTTCTTTATATTTTGTGCGTTTTAAAATTAAGAGTTTATTATAAATTTATTTGCCTCTTGTGGAATAAAAGGAATTCATTCTACATCAAATTTAAGGCAGGATAAGTTTGTGATAAAATTTAAGTCGAGAGATTGACTCTTAGTTATGAATTAAAATTTGTTTTTCTTTTTACTTGTTAATAGTAGTGTTATTAATAATTAGTCAGGGTGTAAAAAAATCAATGATTTTGTTTAAAAAATCAAAAAGTCGGATTTTTTTGATTTAAATTGGATTTTTTTGATTTTTTTTTAAAAATTAGAACTTTCAGTTATTAATTATTTTTATTTATGAACAACTTACCTTTAAGTTTTTAAAACTACAAAAACACCTTTGAAGTAAAGCTTCACCAGTAAGAAACCCAGAAAAAAGTGTTAGGAGCCAATCTGAAAATAATCCTGTCTACTAGCTAGGATAAAAATCAAATGGGGCAGGAAGCTCAACCCAATCCTCACTTCATTCAGCCCTCCCCCTCTTTATTTTGCTTTTGTTTTATAAAGCTGGAATATGTTCCATTTCAGCCACTAATAAAGACTGCCCCCCCCCCCCCCCCGTTGCTAATGCAAGGCATAGAAAATTCATCTTCTGTTTGGTTGTTTTTGTTTTTTCTTTTCACTGAAAGTATATCACACACATTCTATCATGTCTCTCCCCCCTCAATTCACTCTTTGCAACTCCTGTTCTTCACCTGAATGTATTTTCTTTATTTCACATATTAGACAACCAATAGCACTATTTGTGCATACATATTATTTGGACTGCAACTTTCCAGCATCTGTGGAGGGGGGATGAGTAGGATTACTTTTCCATTTATTAGATGGAAATCAAAGCTCTAAAAGAAAATGGTAAAAATAATGAAATTGGGATTGTCAAAGATAATTTTTTAGGGATTAAAATAAAAAGTGATTTAAATCAATGATTTTTTTAAAAAAATCAATTGATTTAATTCGCGATTTAAATTACTGATTTAAATCAATTGATTTAAATCATTGACACCCTTTAATTAGTAGTAAAATATTAAGTAATAAATAATTACTTAATATTCAAACGTTAATTTAAAAAATAATACAAGGTCTATGTGCCTTATAACAAGCAAATTCCTAAAAGTTTGTCAAATTTTGGGAATATTTGACTGCATTTTTTATTTATTGGCAAGTAAGTAGAAAAAGATTGAATATATACTGTTCATCCGTGAAAACTGTGCCTAGCATTTCGCGAATCGTTCTACTGAAAAAAGGGGTGATGGGTCGTGAGTGTTAACTTTCGAAGTTTTCAATTTAAAACTTACATTTTTGCTGTCTTTTTGACATATGCAACTGAACTATGTATTTGAAGCTGTAATACGAAAAATCTATAACTTTTACAAATTCTTTTTGGCATGAAGTTTAAAGTAATCAGTGTGAATTTGTCGAAATCGCCGAGAACAGTGTTGAAACACTACTTTGCTTAATTTGAGAGCCACATTTGTGATGAAAGTATGCATCAGGGTCGTTGCAAAAACAGTCCTCTGGGAAGTGATTTTATTAATGTCAATTAATTTAATTATGAAACATATTAGTTATTATGTCCACGATTTGTGCCTAAATTTATAGGTAGTCCTGTAACTAATTATGTTCCAATAGTTTTGCTGATGTTATGCAACAAAGAGCAAAAACACAGTCACCTGATACAGCCCCTGCCTAGTTATACTAGGCTGGGAGGTACTTACCCCCTATCATGATTTATCAGAAAAACACAAACTTCAATTGGCCCTCTTTCAAACCAAAGTAGTAGATGCATTTTCGGAGCAATAGTATTATAATTATACGAACATTTCAAAAAACCGTGCCCGGACAGATTTCGTGTGAAAAATGATGAGTGTACAGAGAATCGCCCATAAAAAGATATGTCTTTGGGTGATTAGTGACGTACCATATGATGTTCAAAATTTTAAAAAAAGGAAAATTCTCAAAAAATGTCATATTTTCCTTCAATGATAGATCTTGTCGCTAGAATTCTCTGATATGATGGCTGAGATTGTTAGCTTAAATTTCGGTCTATTTTTAAAGTTTTAAAAATGCCTGGTCCACGGATGTGACATCTTCTACGTATGTTACATCATAACCCATAAATATGAGAAATTGATCAACAAATGTTAAAAAACCCTCCCATTAACAATTTAGATCTCTTGTATATGTTACTTTATAGTGGTTAGTACATTAAAATGTATACACTTCAACGAGACTGAGCGGATATGTACCTAGAGAAGTATTTCTACAAAAAAAATATTTAAGCTGACCTAATAGTTTATTACCTTTGTTTTAGAAGAATATCAATGCAGTAAATATGAGTTTAAAACTCATGATTAATGAATTAAAATCAATTTATAAAACAAAAAAGGGCAAGATTTATATTCAGGCATACCCATGATATAATGAGTGAAGTCTTGAAATATTTAACCAAATATTTTATTCAAGGTAGCTTAGCAGGCAATTTATGATTTACATGTTGTAGCTAGAAAAATCATAGGCAAAACAATATTGATTATGGTGGAAAGACACCGGCTGAGGTAAAACTTCACAAAAGTCAGAGACTTCTATATCATACAATTTCTTTGTTCGTTCTGGAACACAAAATGTGGACTTTCCCGACTCTTTCAGGAAAAATACTTGCAATTCTTCAAAATATTTATCATGTGCTTCAATAACAACTACAAAGTGCTGCATAGATTTTTTTCCACAGAATTTTACTACTACAAAATCATTCAGTTGTGCCTTAATCTTGGTATGAGAAACTTCCACAGCTTTATCACTACCTGAGTAATACTTTTTTGTGTTATTTCTTCTTTTTGTAAGCTTTGAAATTTATTAAAGAAACTATGGGGAAATGAATATAAGTATGCACATAAAAAATAAAAAAAAAAAAAAAAAATTCTAACAAAAGTGATGAAGAATAAAGTATTTCAATGATTTAAACAGAAATAAAATGAATGTTAAAGATTATAAAAAAGTAATTGTTAATTACAGCAGTAAAAAGGATTCATTCTGGTGTATTTTCTAGATCGACTTGACCATTGGCATATGATTGTTTCCTTCACTTTATAATGCCCATACGGAAGAGTTGTTATTTCGTCCTTTAATACGCATTTCTTGTATTCAAATGGTGAAAGTGAAATTTTATTTTGCTTAACAATGTACAATTCATGTTTTGTACTTTGAATGCGGAACTGAGTTTCTCTGTTTATTGTGGAATTCATTAAACAGTCCCTATAACTTTCATGTGTGACGTTTTTTGCACCACAACTTTTGATACACCTTTAGGTTTTCTTTTCTCCTTCTTCTGATAATAATGAATACATTTTGGAGCTTTGCCTCAATTCTTATTTTAGAGTTTCTGTGCTTCATAAAATTGAAAATATTTAACAGTTAACGGAAATTATGGCAAACGAAGTCTACATATGCATTGATTTAACAAATAATCCTCTTGTGGCACATTCATCGGCATATTTTTTTGTTCCCTGTCTATATCCGTAGGACTTTTTTTCATGTCCTGCTTCTGTGAAGTTCTATGTAACATATCTTGGCTTGCTGAAAATGCTTGGGTTCAAGCTTGTGCATCCCATAGATCGTTCTACGGTTCTAATAGTGGGAAAAAAATTGTTACGAAAAAATAATGTCTTCCACTCGGCTTTCGCTCAGCTGTTTTCAGTAAGATAGGTTGTAAGTGGCATGTGACTGATGATCTTTTCAATAATGTAAAACAACCATTTGCAAAATATATATGTAATTTGGGTGCTCCAAAATGCATGGTCCGAGGCTCTATCAAGTGTTTGGCGACGTAATTCTCAGCGAAGTTAATGTGAAACAATCTTTCTTGCTCTTGGATTTTCTTTCTTTTTTATACTTTTAATTGTGTTGCTTTGATGCTGCATGAAAATTAAATGCCTTTTAAGTTTTAGCTTTTCTTGGTTAAATTTGTCCGTCAACTCATTTAACATTCACTGTTGTATGACTCACAATCATCATTCTAACTTCTATACTCCGGCTGTTAATATTTTACCTCAATGTGTTCTTGGATCAGAAATTCCAGTCTTTCATGTGCAAAAACATGCAATTTTCAATTTTAGTAGAGAAGCGGACTGAATTTAGCCTACTATTTAAGGATTTCAGTTTAATAACATTAATTTACTTCAATTTTAAGAACATTGATTCTATGTTAGTCTGTTTTGCACATGTACAGGTTTCCTAATTCTAAGTTTTTACCCAAAAAGGTTTTTCTCAACAATAAGTTTGATACTAAACATAAATGTTAGTTGCAGATGAATTTTTGGTGCAAGTACTCAATGTGTCTAAAAGTACTCTTTGTTTCCTCCAAAATTTCTTCATATATTTTACATTGCGAATTACAATTACCACCATGTGACTTACACTTCTGAGAAAGGAATAGTTTTTTTTAAAGTTAGGTTTCTCCTCATATGTGCCTAACGTTTTTTCTATTAATGCAGTCTTATGACTAAGGTTTTGATTATCCGCAGCTGAAAAAAAAAATTGTAGATTATTTGAATTTTTTTCAATAAATGTTATTCTGCAGGACTTACACTACCACTCTAAAGGGACTTAAACAACATGAATAGAGTTGCACAATTAAAATGTGAAACAAGATAAAATTAACATTTCAATGAAGGAGTAACTTGCCATGCTCTCCTCTTTCTCCTTGGAAAAGTTCATAAAACATTCAGGGCTCTAATTCGTAATTTGTTAATACATTGAACTCTACAGGGTCACCTATGGAGAAAAAGTCTAATTCCTTGGCAAGGAGTTTGATATATAATTCGATGAAACTTTTGAAGTTATTTTCCAAAATTATTTTCAAGTAATGTAACAAAAACACTTTAAGGTTCTTCGTTTGTGCAACCATACCGAATTTTGTCCAATCTGGTTTCTTAATTTTAGTTGCAGAGTTAACATTTTTTAATTTTAATTTCATTAGACGTAGCTGAATCTATTGCAGATCCAGGATTCATTCTGCAGCATCGAAAGTTTCATTCGTGTCAAGCACGAATATGCTTTACAAAGCATTGTCTGTAGTGTCCCAGCTTTCGTTGGATGTCCGAAACTAATGCTAAGTATTTTGCAATATTGTAGTTAAGATAATTTGTAAGCCAGCCTCCTGACACTTAATCGTCATAATAACATTATATTTATCAGTTTATGGGTTTTAATTTTTATCATTATTTTTGAGGTCGACATTTTCCCCTAAATTTTGGAATGTTTTCAAAAAGTCTTCGTATGCCACTATTACTGCTGTGCCACATTGTGGCACGGGTGCCGCGGGTTGACCACCCGTCATATCGTTATCATTGTGGAGTCAATTTAGCAGCTGTGAATGAAGAAAAAACAGGGGGGAGGGGTGAAGTAATTATCAGAATGAATCCTTTGATTGTTAAATTGATATTTTATTTTGCAGGAGTTATCTGTGTACTGAGACGCTGCATATTCTTCATAGCTTCTTCAAAGAAATCGAGTAAATTGCATACCTGCTAGATGTACAATGCTGATTATACTAGCCTTAAATTTTCCAAGGAAATGGATGAGAACTGTGCTAAAACGCCACTTTGTATAGTTTCAGAGCCCCATTTATGATGAAATAATGCATTCTGGTACTTGCGAAAACAGTCCTCTGGTAAGTGATTTGAAGAATGTTAAGCAGTTTTAATGTGAAACAAATTATTATTATTTCCATGATTTGTGTCTTAATTTATCAGTTTCATGACCAATTACGTTCAAGTTATTTTGCAAATATCATGCAGCTAAGTGAGAATACGCATTCCCCTGCCAAGTAATACAGCATGAGACTTGCCCCTGTCATATTGTCGCTTTGGAAGAATAACGCTGCAACTCAAAAAAGCATTTTTCAGGAGAGCAATTTTTAACTTTTCAGAAACTTCTATCTCGCTTGTGCTCAAAACTATTGTGACTATTTTAATGAAACTAGCATTAAAAAAACCGCATTTAATTCTCGTTTTTAATATGGCATGATTGACTTCAATGGCATTTTAACTAATGAAGTAATTTTAAAAAGAGTGAAGGTAGTTTGAGTTACATCAGTGTTCTCCAAAAATTGCTCCCTAGCGGATATTTTTGACACTTTTGAGTTGTAACCTTGTTCATCATAAAGAGCGATTTTTTCTGAACAAAATGATATAAAAATCATTTTTCGATTTTTTTGAGTTGGAGTTATTCTTCCAAAGCGACGATATGTCTATTTAGTTCATATAAAGAGCAACTTCTAAGTTGTCTTATACCTTGTATGCCATATGAGTCGTTTAGAACCAAAACCCTTTAAGTCCATTTCTTAAAATTCATAGTTCTAAGAGGGTTTTGGCTTAAAATCCTTACTTAGCAACATAGTTTTGATTTTTAATAAAATGTTTCTAAATTTTATTAAAGTAACATGTCTGATTGAAATTGTTTAATATTTCTGAAGTATTGAATTACTTGCTTGTGAGAAGGTTTTCTAGGTATGCTCAGATGATGCTTTTATGTATTTCTGTTTTCAAAAGGGGTTTGACTATCTACTATCAGAAACTGGTTTTTGGCCTGTGAAACTGGCTGAAACTAAAAGGCATAATTTATGCTTCTAGTTATTGCTAAATGATATTAATTTAAGTAAAATAAAAAATTGTTACAGTAAAACCTCTCTGAAAGGCCACCCCCTCAGTTCCATGAAAATGAGGCTGCTCTTAAGGATTTTGATTATTGACCTTGAACTACGCTACTAATTATATAATTCAACTCAACACTAAATTATTTTTTTATGAAAATAAAGAAATTGTTGAAAGAATTGAAAATACACGATTTCTACGCCTTCCAAGGCGCAAAAAGTTTCGTAATTTTGAATCTAGAACTGAAAAAAGGAAAAATCAAAATTTAAATATTTAACATACAGCTAAAATTTTAATTGTTAACCTTATTTGGAAAAAAATCAGTTCTCATAGATTACTAAAACAGTTTATGAGAGAAAAAATATTTATGCCTGCATGTGCCTATATCTCAAAATGTATCCCTCCCCCCCCCAAAAAAAAACACCTGGCTGTGTCAGTGCTCAGAAAAAAGCTACAGGTAAAAAAAAGCAAAATCTAAAAGCAATCGCCAGTCTATTTTGAACAGACTGGCGCTTATACCCTGTTGCTCAGAGGGGTTTGAGTGGCCGCTCTTAGGGGTTAATTTAATACTATGTGTAAATGGTTCGAGTTTCATGCCACGCAGGGTTCGCCGATATATATCAGTCGATATATATCATGATATATATTCGATATTTATTCTGAAAATATCACGATATTTTGATATTTTCGATATTTATTTTTTGAAATGCGATATTTTCAATAGAAAAATTGTCTTCATCATATTAATGATGTCATCTTTAGTATGATGAAATAATGTGATATTCCTTTTTTTATTTTCTGATAATAAAATTAAAAGGTACAAAACAACTTGAATAGAGATGAAAAATGCCTAGTTAAAAATGAAAAGTTAATCAGAATATGGAAATGTGTCTAATGTTTGTACAATGTGTGCTAGTGCTAAACAACAGATGTTTTATTTTCGTTAAAATAGCTAACAAAAAGAAAATATGTGAAACAGTTAATACTAAAGTAAAGTCACTTAATGTTAATAAAAATTTAAAAGTTGCTAAAAATAAAATAATGAATAATATGAAAGAGTGAAAAAAAATCTAAGTTAGCTAGAAATAAAAATATTAAGTTATTAAAAACAAAGACATAAAGTGTTTTTTTTAATTCATAATTTTATATTCCAAATTTGAATGCAACATATAGTTTTTGTTTTAGTAACAAAATTTACTATGTAAAACTAAGCAAAAGATTTAAATTTTATTGTTTTTTATTTTGTTCAGTTACAGTTTTGTTTTATGTCTTTGCAATGTGATCTATATACATAAAAGACTACTTTTGAAAACGTATGTCCGGGGTAATCTTCCAAACTACTGGACCGATTTTAACCATTTTTTCACCGTAGATAGCTACAGTAACAGGGAGCAGGATAAGCTATAATTTATTTCTAAAAATCTTAGTTTAAAAAAGTTATTATGGAAAACAGTTAATTTCATGTAATTTTGCCATTAAATGATTAAATTTTCAACCCATTGTTGCAAAAATTTGGTGCCATGCAGCAACAATATTGATTGTAATCATATTGAAAATTTTGAACCAAGGCTTCTCTGGAGTAAGTATGGAAATTATTGCCTTCTAAGGATTTTTATATTTATCTGAGCCAACAATCGCTAACCATGGATGCAAGACCTTCCGTCTCAAGACGGATTTCCGTCTTGACGAGATTGTGGAGACTGAGCTTGGGACGGAAAGAAAATTTAATGACTTTCTTCAGTTTTTAGTTAATAAAAAATTTGTTTTCTCAACATTAAAAAAATAAATAAATTTCAATTCTAAAAAAATTTCGAGAACCCTCAACCATCCTCTTTCTAATATTTTTTGTGATAGCCTGAATTGCGATTTTGGAATCTACAGTTTCAAAAAATTACTGTAAGAGAGCCCCTGAACCCCATTCCTTCCTTTTAACTTACCAAAATGGCCAATAATCGCGTATTTAGAACTTATTTGTTTCAAAAACTCCGGGGGGGGGGGGGGAAACCCCTCTCTTCCATATCGTTGTCATTCATTAAATTTTACGTTTTCGGAGCCACAATTTAGAAAATGTACTAAGGAGAGACCCCCCCCCACCCTTTATTATACACAGAACAAAATGCTTGAAGTGCTGCACTTAAATGGAGGCTCACATTGTTACAAAAATCAAAAGCTCAAAAAATTCAAATTAAGCGCCAATGTTCAAAAATTGACAAAGTTAAAATTAACAATATAAAAAAAAACATATATCTTTAAGTACGCATGGGGGGGGGGGGCTCAAAATATTTTCCGTCTTGAACTCATCACTAAACTTGCACCCATGTCGCTAACGGGTGAAATAAAAAAAAAATTGATTTTGGCAATAGTTAGAGAATAGAAAGTGTTTATAGTCAAAAAAATTTCTAAATCTATATACATAAAAGACTACTTTTGAAAACGTATGACCGGGGTAATCTTCCAAACTACTGGACCGATTTTAACCATGTTTTCACCGTAGATAGCTGCAGTAACAGGGAGCAGGATAAGCTATAATTTATTTCTGAAAAGCTTAGTTTAAAAAAGTTATTATGGAAAATAGTAAATTTCATGTAATTTTGCCATTAAATGATTAAATTTTCAACCCATTGTTGCAAAAATTTGGTTGCATCGCAACAACAATATTAATGGTTATCATGATAAAAATTTTGAGCCAAGGCTTCTCTGGAGTAAGTATGAAATTTATTGCTTTCTTAGGATTTTTGGATTCATCTGTGCCAATAATCGCTAACGAGACTAAATAAAAAGATAATTGATTTTGGCAACAGTTAGAGAACAGAAAATGTTTATAGTCAAAAAATTTCTAAGTAAGGTACATAAGATGTTTTCGCCAATGTAGTCACGAGGATATAAACTAATGATGGGACTTATTTTACGTGTAATGTTTGGAAATACTCGACTCCAGTGCGATTGATTTTACAGGGTGCGACAGAGAAACTTGCTGATTTTAATTGGATGCTAATTAGCAAGGAGTGCTCAGAAAGGAGTGGGAAGAGTCTCATTTCAAAGAGCGGGTCCTGAAGTTTTTTTATCTCACAATTTAATTGTCGCCATGCGTTGGACAAAGAAGCAACGAGCGTTCGCCGCCGAATCTTATTTTTCAAATAATCTTTCGGTGGCTGCCACTCAACGTGCCTTCCGAGCTCGGTTCAAAATTCAGCCCGTTGTTCCCATTCCTGGCTGGGAATCGACTGTTTTGTGGGTGAAAACATTCAGGGAAAGTAAGAGTGTGGCAAACAGAGGCCCAGGAGGTCAACGGATTTCCAGAACCCTAGAAAACGTCGAAAAAGTGAGGGAGTCGTTTTTGCGCTCTCCCAGGCGTTCGGCGCGTAAACACGCTGCTGCTTTGGGGATTTTTGATTGGACACTGAGACGAATTCTTCACAACGAACTCCAGTTTCATCCCTACAAACTTGCTGTGGTTCACCAGTTGAGTGATAACGTCTCCTTGAAAGGTGACGTACCGTGGCCGACCCGCTCTTCCGATTTGACACTCTGTGACTATTTTTTATGGGGGGGTCATTCCATTTTAAATCAACAAATTTTCAAAAAAGTTGTTGCATCACCATTTTTGATTTTGATGAAAATTTACATGTGTATTCCTTTTACTTCCCAGAGCTCAAAATAGTGTTCATTTTATTTTTAAAAAATTTACTCTTTGATATATAGGCCCTTTTTGTTGTTGGCAACAGCGAAAATTGGGCATTTTGATGCTTGGTCTTATGAACTATAACTTTTTTTCTATCAAAGATTTTGAGCTCAACTATAGCTCATTGGAAAGCTAAGAAAAAGATCTTTTTATATATGCTATCAATAAATTTCAGATTTAAAAAAAA